>WNYA01002691.1:0-36031 GCA_019512145.1 Engystomops pustulosus | reverse complement strand
GAGATTGCGGTCAGTTGTGTTGTGAGGGGTATATATTATTTAGGAGCACAGTGTTGTTATCCAGGAGACTTTATACTGTAAGTGACTGTGGTATTTTTAGGGACGCCAGGTGGAGATGCTGCACAGAGCTGAAGATATCCAGCCGTGAATTCACCTTTGATACGTCATGGATTGGAGAACCTGGAATAAAGTCCTCCTGATGGAAGAGATTGTCATCTATAAGGTACTAGATTCCACTAATGCCTCTCAGATCCTGTAGTCAGTCACACAGTGTCAGGGAGCTGTCTGTAGGGTTGTTAGTAAAGTTTAAGGATTTACTTAACAGGGAGCGGGGGGCAGCATTTTAATATTCGCCTCAGGCAGCAAATATGCTAGAATCGGCCCTGTAGCCAGCACACTGTCCCCCCAGTTGTCACACACTGCTCTTCCCAGTATAAAGGTAGTCACACACTGCCCTTCCCAGTATTTAAGTAGCCCCAGAACACTGTCCCTGTACATAGGTATACAGTACACTGCCCCCCAGTATATAGGAAGCCAGCACTCTGCCCCCAGTGCCTGGATTTATGAGTAAGTGTTCCTGGTTTATCATACTTGATTTTGATGGTAGTTTTATTTTAAGATATTCACTTGTTGTGTATTAAACAAAAGGCCAATGGTTAAAAATAAATATTCTTAAAATGACAGAAAAATGAGAAAAACAAAGACAGTAATATACTTGACAGTATAATAATATGATTAAAGATCACTGCGGCTAAACTCCATAAATGCAGTAGGGAGATTGGAGAAAGTTCCACAAAGTAACTGCAGCCCTCCACCAGTCAGGAGAGTGTGGCCGAGTGTGCTGACAGGAGATTCTCTGAATATTGAACTTAATTTTAAGAGGTATGTGTGGAGAAAACCAGGCACTGCTCATCACCCGCCAAATACATGAAACATGGTGATGGCAGCATCATGCTATTGGACTGTTTTTCAGTTGCAGGGACAGGACAGCTGAAATTGAAAGAAAGAAGAATGTGGTCAAGTACAGAGATATCCTGGATGAAAACCTCTTCCAGAGTGCTCTGGACCTCAGACTGAGTCAAAGGTTCACCTACCAACAAGACAATGACCCTGGCCCAGCCAGAGCCATGACCTAAAACCAATTAAGCATCTCTGGAGAGATTTGAATTTATGGAACTTTCTCCCATCTCCCTACTGCATTTCTGGAGCTCAGCCACAGTGATCTTGGGGTTCTTCTTTACCTCTCTCACCAAGGCTTTTCTCCCAAGATTGCTTAGTTTGGCTACAGGGCCAGGCCGAGGAAGAGTTGTAGTGGTCTCAAACTTCTTCCATTCAAGGATTTTGGAGGCCACAGTATTCTTCGGAACCTTGAGTGCTGCAGGAATTCTTTTGTAACTTTGGTCACATCTGTGCCTAGCCACAATTCTCTGAACTCCTTGGGCAGTTCCTTAGATCTCATGATTCTCATGTGCTCTGACATGCACTGTGAGTTGTTAAAGGGGTATACCCATCTGGGAATTTACATTTAATTAAATTCATTTTCCATATGTAAACATTTCTTCAATTGGATGTTAATAAAAAAATGTTCCTGTGAGAAGATAATTTCCTATAAATGTAGTCATATGGTCCCTTAGAAACGAGATGGCTTCCTCGAATACGACCACGTCACACTCTGGCAGCGGTGGCCAGACATTTGCTATTGAGCCCTGCCGGACCACCAGGATTTGGCAATCATTACCACAGGACGGCTGCGGGACCTGCAGTAACTCCCGGACATTTTATATACAAAAACTTTTTGTTCCTTTGTGCAATCCCTCCAGCAGAGGTGGCCGTGTACGAGGAAGCCATCTCCTTTCTAAGGGACAACATGACTACATTTATGAGAAATTATCTTCACACAGGAACATTTCTTTTAATAACATGCAATTGAAGAAATGTTTATATATGGCAGATTAATGAAACTGAATGCGAATGCCCAGACGAGAATACCCCTTTAAGTCTTATATAGACAGGTGTGATATTTCAGTTTTTCTTGTTTAATAAATTAGCAAAAGTATCTGCATTTCTGTTTCTTAGATCAGAATTGGGAACTGCCATAAAAATGATTAATACCCCCGAGGGGGTGCCAATCGTGTGTTGAATCCCCCTGCAGTCATTTAAGGGAAATCAACCACTTCCAAAACATAAAAAAAACTAGATAAACTGACCTCCGCTTCATTTCATCTTGATCCCGGCGTTATAATTAAGTTATAATTAGCAGCATGGAGAGCAGGGACATCCCTCATGTGACATCACCTCCCTCTTTCAGCATGGCAGAGTAAGGTGCAGGGGCATGCAGAATTAGTCCCTGCGCACCTCCAACCACAGTTTGCTCCAACCACACGTCAGCTGACACCCAATGTTTCCTGATGCTCGCAGTATATATGTGTCCAGTACTCTACCCCTCCCAGTTTATAGGTATCCAGCACACTTCCCCTCCCAGTATATAGTTATCCAGCACACTACCCCAGGATATATATATATATTTCCAGCACACTGGACCCAGTATATATGTAAACCGTACACTGCCTCTAGTGTATAGGTATCCAGCACACTTTCATCAAGTATATATGTATCCCTCATACTGCCCCCCTAGTATATAGTTATACAGCATATTCAGCTCTAGCAAATTGATATCCAGCACACTGACCGCTCCCACAGTATATAGTTAGCTAACACACTGTCCCCCAGTACATAGATAGCCAGCACATTGCCCGCAGTATATATGTATACAGCACACTGCCTCCCACAGTCTATAGGTAGCCAACATACTGCCCCCAGTATATAAGTAGCCTGCACACTGCCAACCAGTATATATGTAGCCAGTAAACTGTCCTCCCCACTATATAGGTAGCCACAGCACACTGCCTCTCCAGTATATAGGTAGCCAGCACATGGTCCCCAAGTATATAAGTAGCCAGCACACTGTCCCCCCCCCCCCAGTTTACAGGTAGTCACACACTGCTCTTCCCAGTATAAAGGTAGTCACACACTGCCCTTCCCAGTATATAAGTAGCCCCAGAACACTGCCCCTGTATATAGGTACACAGCACACTGCTCTCCAGTATATGGGAAGCAAGCACACTTCACCCCATAAGAATACCAGTACATAGGTATACAGTACACTGCCCCCCAGTATATAGGAAGCCAGCACTCTGGTTTATCTGTTCCTGGTTTATCATACTTGATTTTGAGGGTAGATTTATTTTAAGATATTCACTTGTTGTGTATTAAACAAAAGGCCAATGGTTAAAAATAAATATTCTTAAAATGACAGAAAAATGGGAAAAACAAAGACAGTAATATACTTGACAGTATAATAATATGATTAATCATACCTTCTTGCATTTAGCCCTTGGTTAAGAAGTACACAGTACAACATGCTCAAAACAGGGGACATATAAATCTATAAAACTTGAGTTGTAAATAGCAAAGGTAACCTTGGTGAATAATGTCAAGTGGCACTAAAAAGCATTATTTTTTAACAAAAAGTATTTTTAAGTGTATTGAAGTGAAAATCCATTAGATGCATGTGAGATGTGTAATGAAAATCCAATTCAACTGGTATGTTAATGGGTTTCTCTCATTAAATTAGATTGATTGAGGTTGATAGAATACAAATGGTGAATCTGTCATAGTATCATAATATATAAGGCTGGATAAAGACTCAAGTCCATCAAGTCCAACCTTTAAGAATTAAACAAATGTTTTTTCCCCATAACCCGTAATATTTTTGCTCTCCAGAAAGTCATCCAGGCCCCTCTTGAACATGTGCATAGAGTCCGCCATATCAACCTCCTGCGGCAGAGAGTTCCATAGTCCCACTGCTCTTACAGTAAAGTACCTTTGTCTATGGCGATGTTAGAACCGGCTCTTCTCTAGGCATAGAGGATTCCCCATTGTCCTGGTATAAAAATATCCTTGTACTGATCCTTCCAGGTATTTGTACATTGTAATGAGGTCTCTCCTCTTTGTTCTAAGATGAATAACCTCACATTTTGTAATCTGTCATTGTAGTCTAGTCCCCCCATTCCCCTAATAATCTTGGTTTCTCTCCTCTGGCCATAGAGTTAACCGGGAGGTTCTCGGTAAATCTTGCTCATTTTATTGAGAAGAGGCTTCTGCTGGACACTACATATAAGGTGTAGGAGTACGGTGCTATGTGTGTACATATCAATGTAGCACATTCGAAACCTATCAGAAAAAGACAGTCTTACACAGATATATATTTTTTTGCAAAAATATCAAAATCTATTAACCAAAGAACATACATTTAAAAAAGGAAGAGACAGAGGTTTTTACAGAAATGTCAGCTAACGCTGGAAAGACCACATAAACATCTGGGAGGACGAGATATAAATCAAGCAAATACTATACAAAAAGATGAGTTGTAATTCACAAGATTAGTGTAAGTGTCAGGCAAATCAGTTATATCGGTAATGTCTCGCAACCAGTACTAACACCCAGTGATGCATGATGGTAAAATATTATAGAATCCAGTACATTAATTACCTGGCACAAAAGTTCTTGTGTCCTCCCAGATGACTGACACCCCGACACGTGTTTCGGCGCGCTGCCTTTGTCAAGGGGTAACGTAAGTCAGACAAGGGACGTTATTTAAAAGTCTACTAGCCAATGGGAGTTTAGAATCCTCACATGTATATTATTAAATGGCGTACAGTGTTCTTCTATCGGGCGCATGCCCTGGACGTCACCTCTGGAGGCAACGATTATGAAAGATTATAAAATGCTGTGGCGAGAGATATACAGGTCATCGCTTATTGCTGCTTGCCTAAATGGCGGAATTCAAATTTGGAGTTTAAAAATGCATATAGATATTGTGTCTTTCAAGAATAAAGGGTGACATGGAATAACTCAATTTTAATATGCAATAAGGTACAATCTCACCATATGCAATTGCAATTGCATGTTTGCCATCTTAGTACCATCAATTGCTACTGTCAAAGTCTCATCCTCGATTGGAGACAGCATGTGCCCACTCAGTATATAGACAGCCCCTGCACATGCCCACTCAGTATATAGCTAGCCCAAGCACGTGCCCACTCAGTATATAGATAGCCTCTACACAAGTCCACTCAATATATAAACAGACCCTACACATGCCCACTCAGTATATAGAGAGCTCCAGCACATGCCCCTCAATATATAGATGGCCCCTGAGCATATCTTCCCTCAGTATATAAACAGCCCCTGCACATGCACTCTCAGTATATAGATAGCCCCCCCTCCCCCAGCACATGCCGCCTCATTCCATAGACAGCCTACCCAGTCCACAGTCAGCCCCCCCAGTCCACAGTCAGCCCCCAGTCTACAGTTACCCCCCCCTTTAATGAAGATGACCTCCTTTTAATAAAATGTCCACCCCAGATTCCCCTGTTACATACATCCCCCTTCACAATGTAATGTCCACAGCAGGACCCTCTTAGAAAAGAATATATACTCACCTTCGACTTCTTCTCCCCGACACAACGGCTCTATCTTCTCCTCTTCCGGCCTAGGCACATCACTATGAAGTGGCAGTTTCGCAGCCGGGTGATGTCATAGTATAAGGGCCTGCACGGCACATACACTTTGACATCACGCAGCCACGACAATGCCCCGTCATAGTTATGAGCCCAAGATGGAAGAGGAGCAGACGGAGCCTCAGGAAATAGGAAAAGAAGCTGAAAGGGGAGTACAGATTTTTTTTTTGTCATTCTTATGGCCGATCATATAGGGAGATCTGTGGGTAATTTGAGACCCTCGGAACCCCTTTTTGATTTAAAAACGGAGGGGGGGGGGCTTGTACATAGTCCCACTAGACCCCCCATGATGGCTGCTCTGTTGGCAATAGTAAGTAATTCAAACTGCTTGGTCACACTACCATCACTCTGGACATGCCATGTTTCATCTTAAATTAGGCTCCTTAGGGTTAATGTGTGACGAATCAGTCTGTGAACTTTTTGGTTGACAAGCAGAAAACAGTTTTGATAGTTATAAATAGAGATGGGCGAATTTTTTAAATTCCATTCGACCAGGTCCACCAAATTTTCGGAAAAATTTGATCTGACCCAAATCGAATCACGCTAAAAAACAGGTATTTCCTGGCTGCAGAGAGCCTGTAGGGTGTTGTAGAAAGTTGTGCCATGCTCAAATATGCATAGGGAGTGTGGTTTGGTCTGTGTTTTAGTATGACAGCCGTAGGCTCTTAGAATCGCTTCACTCTTCAATTCCATGGGCACTTATAGGGGCCAACTTGACCAAATAAGTGAAGCAGGTGACAAGGTAACGTCTGTGCCAGCTCGAAAGGACTGAGGGCCAAGATCCCACTATAACATTAAAGAGCTTCTCTACTGCAAACTCCGCAAGTTGCAGCCACACATCAAGCTTGGACCCCTTGAGAAAGACTGGCGGGTTGAAACGCGCGTTGGAGTCTCTTGCTCACCAGGTAATTGTGTATACAGGCATGCAGTTCACTGATGTGCATACAGATGCACCTAACTTATATTTCTATGAATTTTTTTGCTATATCCACTTTTGTTAGTACTTTCTGTGAACTGGTTGGGCACATATAATGCTGTTGCAATCTACACAATCTAACTGCTTTGCGTTGCATGTTAAATTATTGTATTCCTGTATGCCATACCCCCTGGTGTGTACAAACTTCTATCTCTCCTATTACCCATGATTTTAAGATGATTTTATTATGGTGTGTTAAAAATTAAATTATAAAGTTGTTTTTTTTAATTTATTTCTCTTTTCTCACGTGCTTGCTCTGGTATTATTGGCTGCCCAGCAGTCCAGGGGATCCTCTACCTGAGGTGGTAGAGTGCTGTCCAAGTAGGTTACCACCTGCTGGTGCAGGGTCTGCTTCATGTCCTGCTGCTGGTGGCGGCTACCCTCCTCACTAGGCGGGTGAAGGAAGCTGCTCATTAAGGACTCCAGACTTAAGCCGCTGCTGATGGAGCTGCTCCCCCCCCCCCCCCCATCTTCCCACAGCAGCCGTTGCAGTAGTATGTGAGCTATGACTGCCAGGAATAACCTGGTCAGACCTCATAGAGGATGAACAATGGCGCACATAGGCAGCGGCCAACTATCTTTTCAGTATTTCTCTATAGTACACCAGTTGTTCCTCCCTCTTGGCAGCTGGAAAAAAGTCACCCATTTTGGACCAGTAGCAAGGTTTCAAGAGGGTAGAGAGCCAAAAGTCATCCCTATGGCGGATGTTGACTATTCGGCTGTCACTAGTTAAGCAATACAGCATTCTGCGGGCCATCTGCACAAGTGACTCCGAGGGACTCTCGGCCTCCATCTCCACTTGTATACTGCCACAGTGTTTCTGGGTCATCTGCCTCGTCTTCTACCTCCTCCGGATGTTTGTGCTTCTCCTCTCTTGTCACCTGAGTAGAAGAAACACTAATTTCCCCAGACTGCTTGTACTCCAATGTGCTCCAATGCGAGAAGCACATTCACCCAGTGGGCCTTAAAGGACATGTACTGGCCCTGACCGTAGTTACAGCTCCATATGTTCGCGCTGCTGTGCACCTTGGAAGAAACTGATAAGCTCAATGACTGGTTCACCTTCTGTTCTACATATTTGTGAAGGGCTGGTACTGCCTTTTTGGAAAATAAATTTCGGCTTGGAACTCTCTTCCTCGGTTCGCCACAAGCCATTAGTTCTCTGAAGAGTAGAGAGTCCACAACTTGGAAAGGGACTCTTTGTAATCGCCTCCTTCAACGACTGCTGGCGCCATGCGTAGTGAGGAGAAGGAGTATCTGGACCGGGAGGCCAAGACAAACAGCTCCCTTCGGCAGAGATGCTGCAGCCTTGACTGGCTGAAATGGCATGTGTGCCACTAGGTACTGCTGCTACTGTTGCTGCGGCAGCAGGATAGACCACCACATCTGAGCCACGTTTCTACCAGGCCATTGGATGGTGACGTTGCATGTGTTGACGCAGGGCCGTGGTGCCAACGTTAGCTCCCAGGCCACGCTTCACTTTCTGCCCGCAGTTTCTCCATATACACACTCTCGACTCCTCTGGTGTCTTAACAAAAAACTGCAACACTGCCGAGTCGCTGAGCCCCTGTGCTACTGCTTACTTGGACCTGCGAAGCGGGTTCCGTACCCAGCGGCCATTTGGCTCCCTTCCTTGCACTGCTGCCACCCTGCTGACTCATGGCCACAGTAGCGACTTGCTGCCTGCCATGCAAGCTGACACCCTCTTCTCCCGATGATGATAATGAAGCCCTTGCTTCACCCGGCTCCCAAGTGCGATTGGCAACATCATCTTCGACTTGTGTTTTCCGGTCACTGCTATTCTCCTAGACGGTCTCAGTATGCACAGCCTGACTACTTGCAAGTGCAACATAACCTCCTGTGCCACTCTCCACATCTCTACTACTGCACGAAGCAGCGGTTGTCTGCCCCTCCTCTTCACTGCCAAGTAACTGCTGACTGTCCTCAAAGACTTCATCCTCTCTGTATAGTGGTGCTGGGCCCAGACCACCTAGTAGATCTCTGGCTGAGGGAAATGAACAGGACAGAGGCTGGTTGAGGACAGGTGAGGGCCGCTGAACTGCTCCTGGGCCATTCCAAGTAAGTGTTGTATCTGATGAACCCACGGACTCTAGGCTGGGGTTGTCAGATGTTATTTGGGAGGAAGTGGATGACCTAGTCAACCAATCCATAACCTTTGGGTTGTTGATCAACACACTGCTGCTAGATGACAACGGCAGTTCTGGCCTCACAGAGTCACCCCTGCTGTGACGTCCCCTTACTGTGCTGCGACCTCTGCCTGCTCCACCTGCCACCTTTCTGTCTGACATAGTGGTTAATCAACTACGTGGATTTGACATGTATTTCTTGCTCTCAACCTTAGCAACAAAACAGAACTGCAATTTGGGGTATACAGATCCCTAAAATGGGCACACTGGGATTGGAGCAGAAATCACTACAGAAACGATGTGGCTTTTACACAGATTTCTTCCTATCCACTTCAGCAACAAAAAATAATGCTATTTGGGGTATACAGATCCCCAAAACGGACACCCTGGGAGTGGAGCAGAAATCACTACAGAAACTATGTGGATTTTACACAGATTTCTTCCTATTCACTTCAGCAACAAAAGAGAACTGATATCTGGGGTATACAGATCTGCCAAAATGGACACCTGGGAGTGGAGCAGAAATCACTACACAAACTATGCGGATTTTACACAGATTTCTACCTATTCTCGTCAGCAACAAAAAAGAACTGCAGATCTTCCAATATGGACAGTATTCCGCAGGCAGCACAGTACAGTACAGGCAGCTGGATGCTATAGACAGCACATGCAGTGTGAAATGCCAAGATTGGAAATGGCTGCCTGGTCGCTGATTGGGTTATAGGTCTGCACATGTGATCGAGGGATTGGCTTACATGTCTGCACATGTGATCAAGGGTGTTCCTTTCTTCTTCCCAGAGTTCTTTGCCCCATTTAACACATTGCGCTCGCTGCCATTTTGGTAATAAAGGGGAAAAAAAAATTTGTTCCCACGAATGACCGTAAACTTCGGATTCGTGACGAATCGAATTTTCCCTGAAATTCGGACTGAATTCCACTTCATTAGAATCGATTTGCCCATCTCTAGTTATAAATAATAGAATTACCCAATTCTAAGACCAGTACATTGGGTGCCCTTGTGCAAGAACAATATTTGAACCTTATCCCTATTCTCCCTAATTAAGATAGTTCCCAAATAAGGGAGCTTCATCACATCTAAGTAGTTTACCCATAAATAGTTAATAATTTTATCACTTTTTAGGAGTGATCTTGATCTTGATCATGACTGGATTCATACAGAACACTGCTATCATTGTTAGTGCACCTTTGAATTTAGGCAGGATTTGCAACGAATTTAGCATTATTCTTTCAAAACTTTTTACCCCTTTGAACCCAACGACCAGGCATATTTAGAGACATTGCCATCAAGGTGGCTTAACAGGCATAATTAATTTTTATTGGTTCATTTGATGTTTGAGGTCCTATTTAAAATATAAAAATATTTGACCCACCGAAAATAAATAATTCATAAAAAACTATAATTAAAAAGCAGTGCCCTTTTCCCTAAATGGCTCTTTAACATGGCTGCAATGTTAAAAAATGAGTTTGTGAGGCGAGTCCAATGATATTAATGGAGTCCTGCATTTTAAATTTTACTTGAATTGCCCTGTATCCTTGTTCCTAAGTGACAGATCTCACTGCTGGGACGGTATGGACCGTCTGCCAATATTCAACTGTGGACATATACAGCTGTGTTTACTAGGGATAAATAGGGGTAAAAAAAATACTGGGGGGAATTCATCATTGTCTTTTTTGTCTATATTTGTTTTGGCGCATTTATTGTACAAATGTTGTTTTGTTACTGAACATAGAACAATGCAAAGCCACTTATAAATGTGCCAAATTCATTATTTACTTAGACTATTTTTCACAATACTGAACTAAATTCATGATTTGCGATTTGGCGCAAGTATTCTTTTAGGCACATGTTTTGCCACAAAATGACTCCAGTCACCCCCTGGCATAGAAATAGGACAAAAACCACTACCAAATTTATTAAGACCAATTGCTCCTTAGAGGGACATATGCGCAAGCGCGCAAACGCATAACAAAATAAATCCAAGTCAAACCAAATACATAGAATCACTTGAAAAATTCTGATGAAACAAAAATGGAATTGAACATAGACAACCAAGTCAAAGTCATATTGTAATCATGAATTCATGTGATCAGAGTGACATCATCGCAAGTCCTTTAGCCTTCTAACAATAGCAGACTGTACATTATCTATCCGACCACATTAAATCACTGCAGCCTCTATGGAAGATGAGGAGTAGAAGTCCATGGAGACTGCTGTGACTTCATGTCGTCAGATACATACACGCAAGGCCGATGCCAGCACTGCACATACCTGAGCAAGTGCTGGGGACCCAGATCTGGGTGGCCCACGTAAGGCTGTACATAAGGAACTAATGGGGCGATGGGGGCTGTATGTAAAATAACCATGAGGGGGATGACTGGTATGATGAAATAGGGAATATTTTAGGGTACGAGAGACTGTTTTAGTTTCTGAATTTTTAATGCTGCCACGTGAGTTTACTGAAAAGGGGCCCACTGAGGCTCTGTCACCCAGAGGTCTTCTAAACCTGGAGCATATGCGGGGTACAGATTGCTATTGTTAAGAGGCTAAAGGACCTGAGATGATGTCACCCTAGTTACATGACCTGAACTGTTAAATAGTAAGGAGGCATAAAGCATGAGGAGGAATAGATGGGAAGGGTCGGCTGAGCAGGACAAGCCCCCTCTGATGCCAGGTAATATATAATAAAAGGTGATTTATGTGGATGTAAAAAAAAATGTTTTAGCTAAAAGAAGGGTGACAGTTAGTTAATGGGACTCTATAGGAACCTGTATATGGTTATATATACACTGGCTGGATATGTGCAAATGTGGTGACAGGTTCCCTTTAACATCACAGCCCTTTTCCATTTTTGCATTTCCATTTTCCTTCTCACTTCCTTCTAAAACCCATACTTTTTTATTTAACTATTTACATGACTGGAAAAAAAGGCTGGAAAAGCTTTTACAACTAGGGTATAATAGGGATCACTGTATGACAGCCCAGGAGAAGCCTCTGGCTGTCATTGCAAACCTTTAGATTTGCTATTATACACGTTTTACAAGGTGGTAAGGTAAGAGCAGTCTAAGGGCTCATGCACACAACCTTCAGGTGTGTATGGCGGTAAGCTAGCGGCCGTCCATACGTGCCCTATAGACAGATATGGCGCACGGCTCAGTACGGTGGGCGCAACAAGCGTAGCCACAAAAAGATAGAGCCTGCTCTATCTTTGGCCGTATTGACAGACATGTGGCTATTATTTTCTATGGAGAGGGGTGGGGGCGAGCAGAGCTCACCTGCTCCTCATTTCCAGCGCGCTGACATATGCCTGCCAAGCTACAGTACTGCATGCATACGTACGTGTGCATGAGCCCTTACAAGCAGATAATAATTATTTAAAAGGCCAACTACGTTATAACATTTTCTGTTCATAGGCTGCAGGGTGACTTGGACAAACTGAATGCTTGGGCATCAACTTGGCAAATGAGGTTAATGTGGATAAATGTAAGGTTATGCACCTGGGGAACATATATAAAACTGGGTCCCTCATTGAATCCCTCATTTAATCAGAGAGCATGCAATTTCAATCATCCAGTTGGATCTTGTCATGTATCAAAAGAGGTATGGACTCTAGGGATAAGGATGTAATATTACAACTGTACAAGGCATTGGTTTGGTCTCACCTGGAACATGCTGTTCAGTTCTGGGTACCAGTCCATAAAAAGGATGCCATGGATAGGATATTAGAAAGAGACACAAAAATCATAAGGGGTTGTGAAGGTTCTCAGTTATTAGGAAAAATTAAAATAGTTAAAAGACAGATTAATATAAATATATAAATGATATAAATGTTTCACACAAAAAATATGATGAAATATTGTTCCACTTTAAATCAAACCAAAAAACAAGAAGGCACTATCTCCGTCAGGAGAAAACAAGATCTAATCTCACGTGACAAGGCTTATTTGTGAATGTGTGGAATAGCTTGGCTGAGGAGCAGGTCACAGCAGGGACAGCAAAGAGCTTAGAAAAGGTACCAGATACCTTTTCACATCAAATTAACATTAATGGTCATGTTACAATATAGAATTAAGTTCTTGTATCCATTCCTTATCCCATCCCTTCCCTTTCCTGCTTTGGTTGAACCTGTCTCTTTTAATCATACTAAACATACTAATCATACTAGTCAAGTAAAATCCAAGCTGTACTATTATTACTACCAACATGATTTAACCATAATAAAATTATTTCCAAAATGTTGGCCTTACAGTATTTGTGGGGAATGAAAGTTCCTCTTAGGCTACATGTACATGTCCGGTGTAGTTATACGGGACACAAACAATGGTCACGTTATATTCTGATGATAATATCAAAAGACTGAAGGGGACAAAAGATGAGCCGGTTGGTCACAATTCAAGATTGTCTAGCTTGTCTAAACATCCTGAAACTATTTGGTCTAAGGCCCAGATTGTAACCCCAACCTTGGAATGAAACCTTTTCAACTCAAAGGGGACCCAAATTTTAACACCCAAAAATGGCTGTAAAGTAGAGGTAGTGAGGGGTAAAGGGTTAATGTGCTGCAATTATTCATGAAAAAACTGATATTTAGTGTAAATGTGGAAAAAGTCGATTTTTGAAATTCAAAATTTTCTACTTTTTTGGCACATAGTCATAACAGTAAAATAAATTGATATCTAACACTTGCAAATTGACTCATTTTTTATAATTTCAGTAGTATCATTTTGGCACAAAAAGTCAGAAAATTTACGATTGGATCCCGGAGCAACCAAAATTGTGTACACCAGGACTGATAGAGACAGTTTGGAATTGTTTGAGGTGGATATGTGTGTCACTAAGAGCTAAACACAACGGTAGCAAGTCCCCCTGCAAAATCCATTTTCTCGAGCGGGCGAAGTATTCGTCCGAGCAACGAGCAGTTTCGAGTACGCTAATGCTCGAACGAGCATCAAGCTCGGACGAGTATGTTCGCTCATCTCTAGTCACAATTCAAGATTGTCTAGCTTGTCTAAATATCCTGAAACAATTTGGTCTAAGGCCCAGATTGTAACCCCAACCTTGGACATGAAACCTTTTCAAGTCAAAGGGGACCCAAATTTTAACACCCAAAAATGGCTGTCAGGTAGAGGTAGTGAGGGGTAAAGGGTCAATGTGCTGTAATTATTCCTGAAAAAACTGATATTTAGTGTAAATGTAGAAAAAGTCGATTTTTGAAATTCAAAATTTTCTACTTTTTTGGCACATAGTCATAACAGTAAAATAAATTGATATCTAACACTTGCCAAATGACTAATTTTTTATAATTTCAGTAGTATCATTTTGGCACAAAAAGTCAGAAAATTTACGATTGGATCCCGGAGCAACCAAAATTGTACGCAACAGGACTGATAGAGACAGTTTGGAATTATATCTGTGAGTTACTGTATTCTTGTTAAAAACATTGAAGTAGAGAATGTGGGATTTTGTTATCCTGAGTACATTTAAGAATCTAGTCTCCGTGGGCATACTCCTTTAAGTGTTTTAAACTTAAAGGTGCAGGTTGGTTTGAGCAAGTGATTCTCTGATTGCTTGTTCAAGTTTTTATTCACCTAACGCAGTGTAATAGAGATACTGACACCCACAGCTTCTAACACTGGCTCCGTTCAAAGTACAGGTCCAGAATGGTCGGGGTTGTATAAGGCTTTCTGCACGTTATACAAACCGTGTGTCACTGGTGGGTGAGCACCACTCATGCCCCAATGACAGTAATAAAAGACTGCACAGGCCTTATTATGGGCAGGAATAGGGCCTGCCTGATTTTTTGTGGCCTGGCCAAATATTTATGCTTAAATCGAAGTATCAACTCCAAGAGAAGATTCTGTAATTCCACTCCCGTAACCTATTTCCCTACAATAGTTTAATATGTGTTTAGAAATAAATTTAGGACAGAGCATCTGCATTGTAGACACTCATAAAGAAGAAGCTGAAATTGTTTTTAGCCAAATAGCCTTGCTCAGCAGACCATGGGAATATTAATCAAGTCGATGTTACAGCTTAGAGTATATACTCAAGGATATTACAGAATTATGTGTTCTTTTTTTGGTCTTAACATTTATAAAATAATGCATTAGTCACTTGCCAATTTTAGGAGCTTAAGAACCAGTTAAATAACATTTTTTCTTCTGCTCACACCATAACATTAAATATAAATGAACTTGAGCGGACATTTTTACTGCAGCGTACATTTGTTCTGTGGAAGCATTGTCTGCTAGCACCTGCAGAGAGCATATTAGATGTAGACCTAGAATAGGGAGTTTTCTTTGAGGCACAAACATATTTAGCAAAAGTTAAATATATTTCAGTGAACTTTGCCATTTTATTCTATTCTTTATTTCAAGTATGTGGGGGGCTTTTGGGACACAGACATATGACAATAATTGAATAGTAATAAAACTGTTATCTTATTGTGAATTGTGAGCTTCTTTTTGACATCAGCATGTCCTCCTAATGCCGGTGTCCCTCCTCTCTATGGCTTGAGAGCTCACACCTGCACAGTCTAAATCCTGCTCCTCTGGCAATGTAACTCCAAAGTTACCAGAGTAATAAGGTGGCAATCCCAAGGCCCTGTGCTCGCCTCGACCGGATTCTGGGTGAGCACAGGGTGGAAGGGGTGAGCGTTCTTCACCCCTCCTCCCTCCACAGTCACTTGGTGCGGTGATGCACCGTGTGCTTACCAAGCCTTGACCTGGAGCCATAGATCACGGCTTCCAGATCACGACCTCATAGTGGCTGTGTGAATGAGTCTTTAGTCTGCAAATCTCAAGCCAAGGAGAGGTATGACATCAGCATGAGGAGGACATGCCGATGAAGAGGACAATATAGCTTAAAGGTGTTCTACATATTAGCATATTTTTTAAATCGAATGGAATGACTGTGTTTATGAAGTAATGTGAAATATGAAGGCACTTTTTTTTGGGGGGGGGGGTTAACTTGGCATCATTTAATGTCTGTCTAATTTTTAATCTGCACATATATTTTTTCAATTTTCTTATTACATTTTAGGGGCTTTTTCGAATGATGTTGCTAAACATGGGCTTGCTTTTTTTATGTAAAAGCCATTTTTGGGAACTTGAAGCTGTGACGGTGCACATGTGTCAAACTCTTTAGAAGACACGGTTAAATAACTGACATCACAGAAGCCATTTGTTAAAGCATGACCCAAGCCTTCACTCACAGTTGGGGTTTATCAGTTGACCCCCACATTCCCAGCGTCTATGCTAACTTTTTGAACGTTTCATATTACAATGTTTTGGGAGGAAAGAAGCACTAAAATGGCAATTTTGGCATGGATTCTTTTGCATGCTCTTAACAGTATGGGTATAATGTACTCTTAGCTAAGGTTGTTACAGAAAGACTAATACCCATAACAAATTTTTCTGTTGGTTTCAGGTCCTGTATCAG
Organism: Engystomops pustulosus; assembly: GCA_019512145.1. Lineage (NCBI taxonomy): Eukaryota > Metazoa > Chordata > Amphibia > Anura > Leptodactylidae > Engystomops > Engystomops pustulosus. The sequence continues at coordinate 19,870 of WNYA01002691.1, read as the reverse complement.
GTCACGAAGTCCTGCTTCATCCAATAAGTTGTTTCCTCCAACATCCATTTTTCCAGAATTGGAAGTACAGGGGCAACACGGGAACCAGAAGCCTTAGAGGGGTAAGTACATGTTCTTGTTTTGTCTTGCCCTGGTCCCTGAAAGGGATTAAAATATTCATTATACCTAAACATTCTAAACCAAGTTGTAGTTTTAATTGTTATATAATAGATTAAAAATGACTCTTTCACCAAATAAGAGAATCTGTATATGTGTATATCTGTGTACAAATAATAACAGCCTTAAAGGATAGAGAAATATGCCATATTGCAAACCCTGGCAAATGTTTTCACACATCTGCAGCAATTTTAAACTGAAACCAACCTGGCATAACATGCTGGCAATTAAAGAATTAGATCCAATTTACTATGGAATATTGAAATATATTACTAGCCTCTAAATCAAATAAATATAAAACAAGCTCCTATAAAAGTGTACAAGCGGAGCCGCTTCCATGATAATGGACCCAATCCTTTCTATTTTAGTGCAGTGAAACGGCAATGGAGAGCAGTTATATAAATTACTTACCTGGCAAGGAAATTGATATACACATATGGTCAACCTTGATACGATACATTTATCACACTGTGCTGCAGCATGCAGCGAGCCGCCAGACCTTTCTTTTTTTAATCAGTAAAAACTGTTTGCAGCACAGTTTGCTTTATTTAGTGTATACATATTAGTAGCACAGCACTTCTATTAGTATGAAAAGATAAAATGTGCTACAAAATTATGCTAATGATCCTGAAGGGAGCATTACCAGAGCCCCTATGTGCTGTAAGCTGCACAGACTGGTACACTTCCATTTCCTGCTGTGTGAAATTACATCAGGCATAGAGTGCGGAGGGAGCAGGGAGAGGGTGAGACAGTGTAACAGCCTTTGAAGCTGCAGCACAGAGAGGCTCCTGTAATGCCCCACATAGCACTTTTGGCATATTTTCATAGTTTTAAAAGTTGGTTTAAGAAGAAAGGATTCCATGGATATAAAATATAAGAAGATCGGTACTTAGATCTATTAAAGTAAGTGTCTCTGGTTTGTAATGGGTTTGCATATTTCATTTAAATATGCAAACCTATTTTTTATGTTGGTATGAGGAAAGAAATTTAGAAATTTCCTTTTTGCCCAAGGAATAAGGACAACATGTTTACTGGAATTCCCAGGCTAAAAAAGTAGCACAGTTGCCTATGGAGAGGGGAGGGGTGAGGATCACTAACCCCCTCCTTCTTCACCTAGCTTGCTGCTCATGACTCACGTTTGCTCACGCGGATGGGTAAATGGAGCCTTGCCTCCCACACGTGAACACATTTTTTTCCTGCAAAATGGCTGCCAAATACGTCTCTATTGGCCTTTTTTGTGCCCAGTTTTCTTCAGTGTTTTTGCCATATCGGTGCAAAAATGGGACCTTATGTCATATGTTTTTGCAGGGAGGCTGGCAAATAATATTAGTAGCCTGTGCAAATCTCTTGGAGCATTACATGATTGTTACCTAGTAACCCACCACAAATTAGGACGACATGTGGACGACAAACCGTGTGTCATTCATATTTTTCATAAACCCATAAACTTCTATGGGTTGGCAAAGCTGCAAATACAGGCTCAAATAGGACCTGTTAATTCATTAGAAACCAACACATGCCCAATTATCTCTATACCAAGTCACCAAAAAAAAATTTCTATAAAAATTGTACATTTTTTAATTTCAAAGACAATCACAATTTGTATCATTGATAATCTCAAAAATAATACAATGTGGGAAGAAAGGAGCCCAGATTAGAAATAGGACTATAAACAATACAAAAAAATCCCCCTTACTATGAAGTCCTAAAATGTGTATAACAACAATAGTAGCCAGACCCATGTCCATGCAAAATAGATAGTATAAAACGCCTAAAGAGTTAAACTAGTATAGTATAAACCAGGTCGGAGGTACCATCCGGCACACATTGGTGTAAATGATATCATAACACAAGCTTACCTCAAGACATTTTGAAGTCTAAGAACAAAGTAGGGGAATTCAAGGAAAATACCCCGATGAACTTTGCTCACTCTCTCCTTTGTCAGGAGGTAATATAATTGTGCACATTTATTAAGAACCGCATCTTCATCGTGTTTCCCAACTTTTTCCGTTTTGCACCGCATGTAGCTGGGTTTTGGTGCACGCAATCGGATTTGGTGGATTTTCAAGCAACACAAATCGGGGGGCGCGGCTGTCGGACAACCCAACTGATTCGGACTGAGCGCGGGATTTAACATTCAAAATTGTGTTGCAAGCCATGCACTTACATGCACCGGGAAGAAGATGGTGAACTCTGGCGGACCTCAGCGGGGAAGCGACACATGCAGGAAATCGAGCGCACAATCTTAGTGAATCGGCGGCTCCGAATCCTCATTGGACAACGCAACTCGGGGATTGTGATGGGACGTGTAAGTGAATGTGCCCCAATGTGTCCTTTACGCATATTTATATCCTGCACATGAGGTCACGCCCACATGACACTCATCATGGGGCCGCGCATCGGAAGTACGTCACCCTGGAGCATCCGCCCGAATCACATGACCAAGGAGACGCATTCCCACTGTCAGCACTTCCCCATGAGCGAGCTCGGCCTACTAGCAGAAGGCACATACAGTGGTACCTCCCGACAGGAGAAATATATATATCGATTATCATGACACTAAATTTCTCTTTAAAAAGTAGATAAAACATTATTGTGCCTCGTAGAAAAAATGTTTTTTGTTTTGTTTTTTTTTGTATATTTATCCGTCACTAAGCTGCATTCATGTATTAGATATGGAATATGATTCTATGTCCCTAGTTACGCTATTTATTTATTAGTTTAGCTCTTGCATTTTTTCTACGAGACACAATAAGGTAAGCTTGAATAAATCCTTATAAAGAAATTATATTGTTCCTAAATAAAACAAATGCATCTTTATAATGATGTTTAATAGGTTTTTGTAATCTGTCATCATTTCAAAATGACCTCTGTGATGACAGGTTACCTTTAGGTTCTCTGCTTTACTATGTCTTTAGGTACTTGTAATGCTTTGTCGTACTAATTGTGAAATTGGGTAAAACAAATAAGCACAGGGCAATGATCTAATTGGCAATCTGTTCCTACATGTTACATGTGATGAACATTAACTGTACAGTACATTATTTTCTAAAATAATAAAAAATACATTATTAAAAATTTTAAAAATCCAACGTGTCAACTGAAAGCTTAAAGGATATCTACCACCAGGATCAATGATTGTAAACCAAGTACAGGCGGTCCCCTACTTAAGAACACTTGACTTACAGACGACCCCTAGTTACAAGCGGACCTCTGGTAATTGGTAATTTACTGTATTTTAGCCCTAGATTACAATACAGAGCTATAACGGTTATCAAAGGTGTATGCAATTAAGTTTTATTGATAATCCTGGTTCTTATGACAATCCAAATTACACAAAAAAATGTGTAAATATAAAATATACAGTTCTGACTTACATACTAATTCAACTTAAGAACAAACCTAGAGAACCTATGTAACCCGGGGACTGCCTGTACACTGCAGATGGGTGGCCCCTCTGGCAGGATCCACTCCTCTTTTACCTTTTATATGCCCTAGTTTAAAAAAAATGCTTTTCGAATTATGCAAAGGAGTCTGAGGGGGCTCCAGGTTCCATTGATGTTAATGGAACCTGGTCCACTCAGGATTATTTTAATAATTTTCAAAGCCTTTTTTCTTAAAAACAAGGGCATAAGAAGCTTAAAGTAGAGCAGATCCTGCCAGAGGGGGCACCCACCAGTATGTAAGTGTGCTTGTTCAACAATCCTTCATCCTGGTGGTAGATGTCATTTAACACAAGTCAATTGTGCAGGTGATAATAGTAAAGTTTTGTACTATTCAGCATCATCAGATATTCTGTTCATTGCCCAAATGTTCCCATTTTTAGTCAGGTGAAAAATCATATATAATATTTCACTAATTGCTTGGATTTCAGGAAGATTATAAAACGTATTCTTTATTGCTCCCTGCTTCATCATTATGTGACAAACAAAGCTTCACTTAACAGATCCAGATGTTTTTAGTAACAGCTCATTTAACAATTTTATAGCTGTTCTGTGCCTTTAAGTTCTGTTATCTGTTGAACCAAATATATCATATTAATTTTGTTTTTAACCCTTTCAGGATCTGACTCAATTCCGATCTTGCATTTCTGTTTTTTATTTCCTGCATTCCAAAAGCCATAACTTTTTTATTTTTATTTCCTTTTACACAGCCATATAAGGGCTTGTTAAATGCAGATCCAAATGTTATATTCCTAGTTAGCACCATTTAATATTCTGTGCAGTGTACTGCAAACCTGTAAAAATGTGGAAATGACGAAAAACATACAGTTTCAAAATTTTGTTACAGGCTTTGATATCGTTTTTCACTATGTGGTCCACATGACACATTTCGTTTTTCTTTAGTATGATCCAAAAGTGCCAGATTTATATAGTTTTATTGATCATTTTTAAAAAAAAAAGTATTTGTTTATAAAAATTACAGATGTCGGAATACTGTTAAACTTTGTTGTAGACATTGGGGCTTATTTGCTAAGGGTCGCGTATCGCATGTTCGTCGGACTGTTCCCGGTTTTCAGGATTTGCGCAGGTTTGACAGGTATTTAACAGTTGTATGTGCTGAGATTGTCACACGCAGTTGGTTTCTGGTGCAGCTGTGCCGGCTTCAATGTGACTAAAAATTGGGCGTGCCGTCGGACGATCCGAATGATTCGGACTGAGCGTGGGATTTAACTTTCAAATTGTGTCACAAGATCAAGCACTGGGAAGAAGTAGGTGAACTCCGTCGGACCAGAAAGGGGAAGCGACATATGCAAGATATCGGGCGTACGATCTTAGTGAATGGTCGGACAATGCACTTTCGTTGAAATCCGTGGACCGGGTAAGTAAATGTCCTCTTTATTCATACCAGTAAGGTAAATGTATGACCTTTCAATCACATTTCATTAAAATTTTATAAGTAGGGAAAAAGTGGCGATTTGAGAAAGTGGATGTGTTTTTTATTAAGACATTCACTATATGTGAAAATTATTTTAATATTTTGATAGATCACACCTTCCTTGATAGTTCGGCTCAATAGCTTCCTCTATACATCCTTAGAGAATTGAATTAGGTTTAAATCTGTGCAGTGCTGTGTAATCTATGAATTAAGAAATCTGTGAAATTAAGAAATTATTATTATTATTATTATTATTAGAGGGATTTGTGGAAGCTTGAGGAATGGGAGGGGGAAATGGTTGATGAGGTTTAATGTAGATAAATGTAAGGTTGTGTATATGTGCCATGGAAGCAAAAGTCATAATTATGTTCTAAACAGCCAATTACTTGGCAGATCTTCATCAGAAAAAGACTTTGGGGTTTTGGTGGATTGTTTCATTTTAGTGACCAGAGCCAGACAGCTGCTGCTAAAGCAAATAAAGTCACTGGATGTATAAAGAGAGGAATAGATTCTCATGATAAGGACACAGTTTTGCCCTTTTACAAACCACTGGTCAGACCACACATGGAATATTGTGTACAGTTTTGGCCACCAGGGTATAAAAAGGACATAGTAGAGCAGGAATGGGTGCAGAGGTGAGCAACCAATATTATTAGGGAAATGGGTTGACTAGAATACAATGAAAGATTACTAAACTTAGGGTTCATCTTAGAAAAAAGACAAAAGGGGGGGACCTCATTACAATGTACAATTTTGTTCTCAATTTAGTAAGCTTACTGCATTGTTCTTGCATAATATAAGTCAATAAATAGAATTAATAAATACAGGACCTAGCCACACAGTCTACACTCTCAAAGATTTGTGAAAGAATTACTCATTACCTTTGTCACCCAGACAAGGCCAAATTAAACAGAGGACAACCGGGGTCTCCACCACAAGTGTGGGCTTGTAATACTGCCCATCCTGCAGCAGCCAAGCGCCAGAGACCTAATAAGCTAAACATAATAACTGTGTGTAGTAAGTGGCAGAAATCTGCAGCTCTCCCCAACTGCCCAGAAATAGATAAAGGACTGCTCCTGTGCAGTCCTGCGTTTTGGGAGGGTGGTCATAGCAGCTGCTGCTTCCTGCACTCTATACAAGCAGCTGTATTCCATCTTGACTGTATTCACTAATCAAGCCCCTGTTACCCATCATCTACCATCTTCCTTCTATCAATGCCATCGGACCACACCCTGCCAAGCTGAATGGCCTCTCACCTGTGCAATGCAGACCAAGGACTTCAGCAGCACATTTTTATATCCTAACCCATGGCCATTGCCCCATCCCTTACCTCACCACCTATCTGCACTGTAAAATACCAACATTAGTGGCCCCCAAATAGAATAATCACCCTTTCCTGTGGTCCCCCCTCCCCCTGTAAACTGCATCTGGTCCTGTGGCCTCACTGTAGGAACCCATTAACCACTTATATAATGCCCCTTAAGGGAACCCATCAACATAATATAATCCCTCTCCTTCCTGTAGTGGCCTTAAATATGATTCATCCTCCTTTATGTTATGCTCCCACAAATAATAATATGGAATAATATAATATTTATAATACCCTCTTTTTTCTATTGATGCCCCATATCTTGTACCCCTCTAATAATAACCCCCTTTTCTGTAACCAAAATTAAAGGTATTAAGTGTGAGAGGTCATGAAGGGGGTTTCTGGATTGTGATGCTTTTTAATACGTATGTGGGTAATTCATGTGTAGGTGCCATTGTGAATTGGGTCCTTCCAACATCAGTGTCCCACATCAAATTCTGCTGGAAATTTAGGTCACATGCTGTGGGAGGTGGACTCTGTCAGTGTGTCCTCATTGATCCTCTATATATCAACGTCGACAACGTCAGACTACACAGGACCGAGGTGAGTATAAGCTCTTTTGAGGTTTTACACCACCAAAAAAAAGATTCAAAACAGTCCCTATTGTCAACATTTTAGGCAGGGACCACATCAAGCAAAGGTGTGGTGTCAAAAACATAATGGGGCACATTTACTTACCCGTTCCTTGGAGTTCACAGAAAGTGCATTGTCCAACGATCATGCACTGTGCTGCGATTCACTAAGATCGTGTACACGATATCCTGCATGTGTCGCTTACCCTCTCAGGTCCGACAGAGTTCACCTTCTTCTTCTTGGTGCATGTAAGTGCATTGTCTTGCAAAACTTTTTCAAACTAAAATCCTGCGCTCAGTCTGAATCAGTCGCTTCGTCCCATGTCCCGTCCTCGATTTCTGTTGCATGAAAGCCAGCGCAGCCGTGCCACAATTCGATTGTGTGAGACACAATCCCAAAGCAAACCCCTATTAAATACCTGTCAAAGCTGCGCAAATCCCAAAACCGGCGAACAGTTCGACGAAAGTGCAATCCGTGACCCTTAGTAAATAAGCCCCAATGTCTTCCTGCTGAATTATTTGAGATGCTGCAGGTCGAAAACAAACTAAGCTGTAATCCCTCCTCATGGGTGTAGAAATCTTTGCACATTGTAGTCAGTGAGGTGCTGACAACCCTGCAGAAGAATCCAGTCTGCTGTGAATACCAGTTTGTAATCTCTCACTGATCTACAGGCACATTCTGTGTGTATAATCTGCTTACATTTTGGTGGTTTATGTTGCAGAGAAAGTTCAGGGAATTGTTAATTTCTTGAATCTTTTATTATCGAGTCACTACTTCTTGTAAAGTAATTGTTTCTATGGCGTGTTATTAGGGAACTGGTAATGAGGCAATTTACCAAAGTACAATGTTTGTAGCTTGTTCGCCTCTGATGCCTATTTACAGATGATATATACAATTAATTTAAACAATATACATAAAAAATAATGAGTTACTGTGCAAATGTATTGCATTGCTTCCCTTTTACTGATCCAAAGTTACAGTTTACCTTCAGAGCCACATTTACAGTTTAAAATGTAGTGAATCCAGCAACCGGGCAGGTATAACAGCAAATGGTTATATTAAAACTTCCTTTTATTTCATCCTTTAAAAAGAGTTAAAACAGGTACCATCATAGAAGAAACTGACGCGTTTCGAACCAGATATAGTTCTTAATTATAGTCTGAACATGACAATACATACACTGTTTATATACAAGGAAAACAGAAGTAAGTGGCAATGAGTCACTGATTACATCATTGAACAGGAAGAGAAACAAACAGGAATGTATAAAAAAGTAAAATAATAGAAACGTAAGTAAAAATTTTTTTTTATATATATACATTAGATAATTTAGACCAAACTGTACTCTAGTTTTCATTGTTAGAATCAAGAATGCCTCTCTTACGGAGGGCTTTTACCCAGTCTCCTCCCCTTTTGGGGCGGAGGACACGTTCAATAGTTTCCCCATTATGTATATCTCTAGGTACAGTGTTTAGACACTGCCGAGATATTGCGGGTATGCAGGGCTGTATGTGGAAAGGATAATGCAGGACGTGCAGTTTACAGTTTGTTTGGTATCAGTGCTGAGAGCCAACAGGCGACGTAATACAATGACTTTGTTTGCTCCATATGAGATTTCTGTACATTGTTTAATTGAAAGGTTACATACATTAAAGGATGTATTTATGATAAATCCTGAGGATATGTTATAATTCCTGATAGATGGAGCTCTCACATCTGAGACTAGCACCTATCTTGAGAATGGAGGTCTACTGACCTCCATCTCAGTCAGTCCCTTCTTAAGTGGACTGATAATGGGATGGACTGTGCACCTCAAAATCCATTAGCTGCTTTTTTGATTGGAAACTACAATGTCATTCCGACAATCACTCAATTCATTAAGCTTGCAAGGGGAATGTCTATAGATCTCCATTCTATATATCACTTTAAGTAGAACTGATTTTCATATGAACTTTTTGCTCATCATGTAATTTGCTTGTGTGTTTTATAAATTTTACTCCACTTTGCCAAAATAAGTTGTATATGAGGCTCCAGGAAAACTTTCATTTTTGGAAGAACTGAAAATAAATCAGTTCTTTGACATTTTTGTGATAGAACAGATGTTTGAAGAGATCCTTAGTAGTGCAGATAGAGAGAAACCTTGCTTCCTCTTCAATCAAAGGTTTTTGTAAGATAAAAAAAAGCAAAGTGCAGGAGTCCCAGAGTCACGAGAATAGGAACCAAAGAAAAATAAAGCTAAAATATAACTTTTAATCCACATAGAGTTTAAATGAGACTTACTAGAGAAAACTATTGTTACTTGTCAATAGGTACTTATATTGGCTTGTGCTTCTAAGTGGCTTGTGGACATAAGTGGTGTTTAAACAAGCGGATTTTGTGCGTGCTAAGAGTGAATCAGTAGGTTGGGTGATTGTGAATTGAGCAGACAAGTAATAGCAAGGCACATTTTTTATGTCACAATTTAAATACAGGCAGTCACCGGGTTACATACAAGATAGGGTCTGTAGGCTTGTTCTGAAGTTGAGTTTGTACGTAAGTCAGAACTGTATACTTTATTATTGTAACCCCGGTCAAAATTTTTTTGGTCTCTGTGACAATTGGATTTTAAAAATGTTGGATTGTCATAAGAACCAGGATTAACAATAAATATTAATTACAGACAGATTTGATAACTGTTATAGCTGTTTATTGTAGCATAGGACTAAAGTACAGTAAATTACCAGAATCCAGAGGTCCGTTTGTAACTAGGGGTCGTATGTAAGTCAGGTGTTCTTAAGTAGGGGACCGCCTGTAGTTTCTTTTTTCCTTTCTTTGCTTGGTCTGCTAATTGGGAGGAGGGATTCATTTGCACAGATGATAAATTAAGGGATAGCAACTCCGTTTGAGCTTGCTCATTTCTTCTTGTGCTTCTAAGTGGTTTGTGGACATAAGTGGAGTTTAAACAAGTGGAAGTCAAAAAAGAGGATTCCACAGAACTGTAAGTTTTTTAACTAGGATATGGTGGTATGCTTTGCTGGAGCAGTAGTTCCAGGGTGAATACCACTGTGACAGATGTGCCCATATTTTTGTATTGGAAGCTTGTGTTAGAGATCTGGAGGAAGATATTGCACATCTGCGAGCAATCGATAATCTTTAGAGAAGTATGCTGCTCACTGAGAAAGCAATAAGCAGGATAGTGGAGGATGGAGAAGAAATTGTCCAAAATGTCAGTGTCCGGGAAACCCTTGGGAACAGCAATCATAACATAATTATTTTCCTTTTAAACCGTAAAAAGCAAAAACATGTCGGAAAATCAAAAACGTTGAATTTTAAGAAGAATAATTTCCAGAAATTCAGGGCTTTACTACAGTATATAGACTGGGATCAGATACTGTCACATAATAATACTAATGAAAATGGGAGAAACTCAAATCTATCCTGGGTAATTATACTTGCAAATTTATTCCAATAGGTAAGTATAGACAGGCTAGATTACACCCTGCGTGGATTACAGCTACAATTAAAAGGGCAATTAATGATAAAAAGAGGGCATTCAAAAAATATAAATCTGACGGGTCGCCTGAGGCTTTCAATAATTACAGAACACTCACCAAAATCTGTAAGAAGGAAATGAAATCAGCCAAAATTTTTTTAAGTATTTCAATGCGAAAAATTTTTTAAAAAAAGGTCAGATCTGAAAATAGGGCTTTGGTGACTTGAGACAGGTGGAGATACTAGATACTAGAACTTCGTCAGGCAATTACAGACCTCAAAGCTTTACTTCCATTGTGGGGAAAAATTTGGAAGTTTAGTAAAAGACTATATACTGGAGTATGTGACATCAAATAGTTTCATAAGTGACTTCCATGGGTTTACTAAGAATAGAAGTTATCAGACTAACCTGATCTGCTTCTATGAAGAGGTGAGTAGATGCCTGGATGGAGGAGCTGCTGTGGATATTGTGTTCTTGGACTTTGCAAAGGCATTTGACACTGTCCCTCAGATGCCTGAAATAAGGTTCCTACTCAGAATGGTCACCAGTTATGAGTGGTGTACCCCAGGGTTTTGGGCTTGGCCCACTATTACCATATATACTCAAGTATAAGCCGACCCGAGTATAAGCCAAGACTCCTAATTATACCACCAAAAACTGGGAAAAAAACGACTGACTTGACTATAAGCCGAGGGTGGGAAATGCACTGGTCAAACCCCCCCAGTAGTATACAGCCTGCCAGCCCCCAGTAGTATACAGCCTGCCAGCCCCCAGTAGTATACAGCCTGTCAGCCTCCAGTAGTATACAGCCTGTCAGCCCCCAGTAGGTATATGTGTAAATACTGTTTATTTATGTACATATACTGTGTATAGGAGTATATATATATGCATCTACTGTGTATATACTGTGTATATGTGATTATACTGTTTATTTATGTGTATATACTGTGTATATGGGTATATATGCATCTATACACAGTAGATGCATATATACCCATATACACACCCCTTTTCTGTAACCAAAATTAAAGGTATTAAGTGTGAGAGGTCATCAGAAGGGTAAAATGAATAGGGGCTGCATGAAGAGGGTTTCTGGATTGTGATGCTTTTTAATACGTATGTGGGTAATTCATGTGTATGTGCCATTGTGAATTGGGTCATTTGATCCAACATCATTGTCCCAAATCAAATTCTGCTGGAAATTTAGGTTACATGCTGTGGGAGGTGGACTCTGTCAGCGTGTCCTCATTGATCCTCTATATATCAGCCAACGTCGGACTACACAGGACCGAGGTGAGTATAAGCTCTTTTGAGGTTTTACACCACCAAAAAAAAGATTCAAAACAGTCCCTATTGTCAACATTTTAGGCAGGGACTACATCCAGTAAAGGTGTTGTGTCAAAAACATAATGGGGCACATTTACTTACCTGTTCCTTGGAGTTCACAGAAAGTGCATTGTCCAACGATAATGCACTCTGCCACAGTTCATTAAAGGGGTATTCCCGGAATCAACATAATTCATATACAAGTCGGCACTCAAAATATAAGTTAATATGTAATTAGTTGTTATTTAAAATTTTGCTCCCCTTAGCAGAAAATGCTGATGACATAGACTGTAATGAAGAATTAAAATGCTACTGGCTCTTTAATCAGTCCGTTAATTTCCTCCGTGCGGTCCGTTGCAGGACAGAATATGGCCGCTGGTCACATGTCCACATCACATGTCCTGTACCTGCCTGGGCAGGGTCAATGTAATCACCACTTTTTTTGACTGTAGTCGGTTGGTTGCAGTGCATCCAGTATGGCCAGTGTTGTGGTGATGGCAGTTACACATCATTACTTTGGTAACAGAGCAAGAAAACCTGTTAGATCATCACTAGGAGCAGAGCATAAGAGGGAGGAGGAGTTACTGAGAACAAAGTATCATGGAACTTGTAGTTTCCAGTGGTGGCCATCTTAGTGATAACTCCTCCTACTTTAGAGAGGCCATAAATTTTGTAAATGATAAAATCATATTATTTAAGCTCCATTTTGTGACTAATGACACTGAGTATTTTTGTATTCATTTATTTATATCATCATGGGGTTTTGTGTCAAACGTTCATATTCCCCTTTAAGATCGTGCGCCTGATATCCTGCATGTGTCGCTTCCCCTCTGAGGTCTGACAGAGTTCACCATCTTCTTCCCGGTGTATGTGACTACGTGTTTTGCGACACAATTTTGAAAGTTAAATTCCGCGGTTTATCCGAGGCTGTATGTAGCTGTGTTACTGGGGATGAGGCGGCTGTATGTAGCTGTGTTACTGGGGATGAGGCGGCTGTATGTAGCTGTGTTACTGGGGATGAGGCGGCTGTATGTAGCTGTGTTACTGGGGATGAGGCGGCTGTATGTAGCTGTGTTACTGGGGATGAGGCGGCTGTATGTAGCTGTGTTACTGGGGATGAGGCGGCTGTATGTAGCTGTGTTACTGGGGATGAGGCGGCTGTATGTAGCTGTGTTACTGCTGGGATTGTGGAAAGGAAGCAGGGGGACGTGTATGTACACTACACTCAGTGGGGGCCTCCACCAGATTTGGCGCCCAGGGGCCCCCACCAACCTTAATCCGGCCCTGCTTACAGGTGATCATTGCAGCCTGCAATGACTAAAGTAAAGCAGTATAATCCAACTAAGATGATACAGGTTTACATTCAGTCAATTGAAAAAAATATTATATGCTGCCTGATAATAGAATACTTAAAATTAAATTCTTTTTTTTAGTATTTTGTTAAAAGTGGGCTGTATTGACTACCCTGATTCAGTTATCCCGATAACACTTCAACCTAACGCGTTTCTACATCAGTGGGGGTCATTTACTAAGGGTTGCGCTGTTCACTTTTGTCGGACTGTGCACCTTTTTCAGGGATTACAAAGCTTGGACAAGTGTCTGCGCTGGGATTTTGGTGCACGTAATCCTTTTTTGGCACTTCAGCGCCAAATCAGGGGGGGGGGGGGCATCGGAGTGAGCGCGGGATTTAACATTCAAATTGTGTCGCAAGACAATGCACTTACATGCACCACTAAAAAGATGGTGAACTCTGCGAGGGGAAGCGACACATGTAGGATATTGGGCGCAGGATCTGTGGCACAGTGCATTATCGTCGGACAAAGCACTTTCGGGGGACTCCAGCGGCCGGGTATGCAAATGTGCCCCAGTGCTTCATCAGAGGTGTTAGTATTACAGGAAGTTTTCATCTAGGTGCACCATATCATGTTAAAATTTTATCTAGGTGCATCTGCTGGCGTGTATCGTCACTGTTGAGGCTATGTGCGTGGCTAATATAGAGTAAGCCCAACCCCATGGGGACATCCCCACAACGGAGAACAATCCAAGAGAATGGGAGAGTCCCAATCCGGAGGCTTCACCAGAGGTCATAATGGTCAGAGAGGTCCGTCTGTAACTATCGTTAAGGACCACATGTACATAAAACATCACAGTGCTAACATTAGGGAACCGAAAACAGACCTTGCACAAGTTAATAAATGTGCCCCATTATGTAGAAATGTTATTACCTAATGCAGTGAGATGATCTACTCTACTGATCTACTCACCCGCACCCCAAAAGCCAACACATTGGCTTCTTATGAGTGGGCATTTTCCTCTGTAACAAGCCCCTTCACCACTGGGGGCGAGGCGGCTGTATGTAGCTGTGTTACTGGGGATGAGGCAGCTGTATGTAGCTGTGTTACTGGGGATGAGGTGGCTGTATGTAGCTGTGTTACAGCTGGGATAGTGGAAAGTGAGCAGGAGGACGTGTATGCATGCTACACTCAATGGGGGCCTCCACCAGACTTTGCGCCCAGGGGCCCCCACCAACCTTAATCCGACCCTGTCAAGAAACATTTATTAAAAAGTACAGGAAAATATAATATTTGGCGCATAACATTGTAGCCAATTGACTGATGAACTTATCTCCACAAAGACCCATTTGGATAATGTGGGAAAAGAGATGACAATAATTAGTAGTAGCACATGAGGGTACATGATATGAATTTATACAAAAGACATGTAAAGAAACAAAAATTTTCGCAAAGATAAACAACAGACTAGACTAACAAATAATTAAAAGGGAAAAGATGTTAAGGGTAGAGGAGAAGGAAAGAATGTAGGAGAATGGGGGAATATACTGTAGGGTGGAGGTTACTTTTAAGGCGTGAATCCCAAAGAGAGCCAGGGGAGAAGTCATGTTCCAGATTGGAGGCATCGGCCGCTGGAATTGTAGGTAGGGTTAGATAAGCCTCTGCAGCTGACGAGTGTAAATGGGAAGGATCATTAGCAGTATAATTAATGTTATACGAAGAATTAATGGAGAACACATGGGTAGTAGGTGTGCGCGGGTGAATGGCTTTAGCCAACCAGGCCCCGTATTATCCCCATACTCAAAGAAGCCTTTCTGTAAGCATTCTCTGGCACATCGATACTTTTGGTCCAGGATGGAGAGGATTTCCTGTCTCAGGAAGAAGATTTCAGCTTTCAAAACATCTGAAGGAGTGGTTTCTTTAGAACACTCCTTATCCGCTAAGGCAGATAATAAGAATTTGAGGTGACTCGCTCTCGCTTCAAACCTAGCCCCATGAGACCTGAAGATTTCCTGTAGGGAACATTTGAGGAATGCCCAGTCAAAGAGACAGAAGGTGGGCTGGGCACCATCATTATTGGAAAAATTATGAATGTGGTCATCCAGGGGGTGGTCTTTGAGTCTCCAGGGGCCTTTCCAACCGGAGAAGGAATATCCCTCCAAGAAGCCAATGGTGGCAAGGTCAGACCACATATATGTGTCTATAGAACATCTGGGCAACATATTCAGCAACCCTAATTTGTGTTGTATGATGCCTAGTGCAGCTGCACCACAAAAGGGTCGCGTGCGACCCATAAGTGGCGAGGACACTTCTTAAATACCTGTGCAAGCAGAGTGCACTAAAAAGAATGTGCAAAGTCCTACAGAAAACGGGTGCACAGCCCTTAGTTAATGTACCACACAGCCTTGGGTTTTACAAAGACCACAGGCTGTCATGGAGACAGATCATTCCTGATGACGTCATGGGAAGCGACTTTCTAAGCCAATATGGTGGTGCCCATGCACCACTGGCTTTTTACCGCTGCCAGCCGTTTTGTCCCCGGCGGCAATCGAAGGGTTAACTCCTTATAGCCTTCTGGATTTTTAGCTTAGATTCATGTCACCCATCCGGTTTAAATGTAAAAAAAGAACTCATGTACCATTACTTTATGAGAATGCATTACATTTAGAGTCCTAAACTGCACTTTATTTTTTGACAATCTTTTTCTCTATTTTTTCTTTATATTTTGCAGATAATTGATTTCTCTAGCTCCTCACAGTCTATAATTTATGTCTTATAACCCTGACTTGTTTTTATTTATCCTTAGACCATTCACCTACCTTTTGGGTCACCGGGGAAGCTCCGCGTCCTAGTGCCGCCCAGGTCAATCTGTCCACATGACCAGATGATCACGTGAATTAGACACCCCTTCCTCGCCGGCACCCTCTATTCCTCTATTCCCCAGCAGGAGGACATTGATACTGCCACTATGAATGTGTACATCATCCATTTTAGCTGCATGTTATTTTCATCTAGTCTGTATGAATTGTTTGATCATGCATTTTTGTATCATTTTAATGTCTTCCCTCAGGTTTATGCTCATAGATATTGTCATATTGTATTTAATATTGTATATTACACATTATTTTTACGATCCTATGTGACGTTATGGTGCATATACCCTGGATTTATATGACTTTATATGGATTTATATCCCTCCTTCTCCTCTTCCTGCTCCCCAGACCTGCCTTTCTCCACCTCTCAGGTTTTGACCATAGTTCTTCATCTCCTGAGTTCTGGTGCCATCTACCAGACAAGATTTCCTTTGTTACAATTGGATGGAAAACGTCTCTTTGGGTAGATGCGATATATTTGAATACTGAGTGATTAAAGATAATCCTTTCTACCATTTAGATATATTTACTCGATAGAATTGGTGGTTCATGAGACTAAGATTCCTGTACAGGCAGTTCCCAGGTTATGGACAAGATTCTTTAGGTTTGTTCTTAAATGGAATTTGTATGTAAGTTGGAACAGATACATTTTGCAAGTGTAAGTCCAGACAAAGATTTTTTTGGTCTTTATAACATTGTTTTGGTTGTGTTTTTAATAAATGTTGGGTTAACAACAAGGGTTAATAACAAAGCTTCATTTCAGAGACCTTTGAAACTCTTACAGCTGATCATTACAGGCATGGGCTAAAATATAGTAAATTACAAGAATCCAGAGGTCCGTCTGTAACTAGGAGTCGTCTGTAAGTCGGGTGTTTTTAAGTCGGGGACTGTCTGTATTATATACCTCTATTAGGCCTTACACTACGCATAGTAGAAGGGAACATATTCCAAGCGAATTACATCCAGATTATGTCTACAATTGGGCTAAATAGTAGGGAGCACATGAATGACATGTTTTAGACATTTGTTTTCCACTTTGTCTGGCAAGGGGGCAGAACTTAAAGGGGTATTCCCATCAGTGCATTAAAGGGGTATTCCCACAAAGACAAGTTTCTTAAATATATATAACAAAATAACACATTGGGGGTCATTTACTAAGGGCCCGATTTGCGGTTTCCCAACGTGTTACCCAAATATTTCCGATTTGCGCCGATTTTCGCTGTATTGTCCCCGGGATTTTGGAGCACGCGATCGAATTGTGGGGCATCGGCGCTGGCATGCACACGAAGGAAACCGGGGGGCGTGGCCGAACGAAAACCCGTCGGATTCGGGAAAACCGCCGCATTTAAAAAAAAAAAAAAGTGTTGCTGGACTCGCGCTTCCCTTCACCAGGAATAGGCCGGTGAACTTCAGTGCATTCCCGCGGGCCTCGGCGGACTTCAGCGCAGCAGCGACACCCGGTGGACGTCGGAGGAACTGCCTTATTGAATCCCATCCGGACCCGAGTCGCGAATAGACCGGGTAAGTAAATCTGCCCCAGTCTCTAATTCAATGTTATTAACAAAAATACAGCATTTCACAGATATAATTCAGGATTATTACATATTTCCCATTGTTGCCAGTTCTGATGAGTTTCTCCAGTACTCAAAGAGCATAAGGCTACAAATCTGGATATTCATTATTTTTTATAGCGCCAGGCAAAATGCCCCGACCAAGGTCACCAGGACTGGGCTGCAGTACCACACACAACCTGTGGACAGGCATGGAGCTGTTTCTTGACACAAACAGCCATGTGTTTTTTCTCCTCCAGCTTTATGTTGTCTCCACTAGTCAGGAAAAACTTATTTGGTTGCTTCTATCATTTATGTCTATGTATATCATTATCATCTGCATCATAAATTTGAATTTGCACTGAAATGAAACATGAAATGTATTTAACAGTAATTTATCTCATAGACATTAAAATGTATATGATGATATTTTTAGGTATTTGGGATGACTAATTTTTTACATTAGACGAAATGCTATGGGTTGGTGCACGTAGTGCACCAATTCACCACGGTACAGGAGACAAAAAGAGCGAAAGATTCAAGTGTATTTCTGATTGACCGAGAGCAAGGTAAAAAGACAGGTTCTCACCTTGTGGAATTGGCAAATTTGGCGTATAGCTGATCGCAAAGGGAAGCCGCTGCCAGCGGGGTAACCAGGTCCGGGCATATAGCAGATGGCGGACTAGGCGGATGAAGCGGTGAACCACGAGATGCTGGAGGAGTTGTCCCGCTTTTGGAGGCGCTGCTACTGGTGTAGAGTGAGTGTATACACTCGGTACGATGTAAACTTCTTTATTATTTAGAGACACTACGCGTTTCGGCCCCGGGCTGGGGCCTTCGTCAGGTGCAGTAATAACATACATTTCCAAGAGACAATAGGCATTTAAATATACAAAGGTTTGACGTCACTGATGACGATAATCGGAAGTGACGTAAAGGACATTAATAAAGATTGATTGTGAAAAAATGTAAATAATTAATATAAAAGAACTTGTACATAAAATCAAATAAATATCTTAGTAAAAGATTAAAAACATCATTACATTTACCTGCAAACATGGGTGACAGAGTATGTAATAGCACGGGAGTGTGGCGCACGGAAGTATGGCGCACGGAGGGAAGGAAGCGGTGTGTATGAGGCGCACGGCTAGTGTGTCTCAACTGGGTATGAAGGGACAGAGAGATCGCTGGATGTATGTTTGAGAACATCTGCATAGTGGAGGGTCCGGAGTGGACTATTGTAACAGTGTGGAGGTAAGTGGCGGTGGGTGGGCGAGCGTACCTAGTGGATGGAGTGGATGGTAAATATAAAGCGGACCCCATAGGTTGTGACATGGTGGGGAGAAGAATCAGGGGAGAATCTTGGTGATTGTATGGAAAAAAAAATGATTATACATATTCAATTACTTCATTTAATCCGTCAGGTTGAAGACTTTTGATCTTATAGATCCAGAACGATTCTCTTTTATTTAGTCTTTCATGTCTGTTGTTTAGGTCTTCTGCAATCTGTTCTATCCCTATGAGTTTTAGCTGGTGGAAATTTTTATTATGTGATAGGGTAAGGTGTTTTGATAGACTTTGTTGTAAAAAACCTGACTTGGTTTTAAAACGATGACCATTCATGCGCATCCTTAGGGATTGGACGGTGCGACCTACATAACTGCTGATCTACTGGGATTTTCACGCACAACCATCTCTAGGGTTTCCAGAGAATGGTCCGAAAAAGAAAAAACATCCAGTGAGCGGCAGTCCTGTGGGTGGAAATGCCTTGTTGATGCCAGAGGTCAGAGGAGAATGGGCAGACTGACATCCGGCGCTTCTACATGTGTCCACCAGGCACCTATACACAGGTGGCCCCCGCAAATGTCATTTTTGATGCATAACGTCACGTGCTAAGATGAAGGTGCGGTCCGGATACCGGTAGGAGGGGATGAACTGATTTTAATATGTTTTTTGCACATATAGGGGCACATTTACTTTCCTGTCCTGACGCGTTCCCTGAAAGTGCATTGTCCAACCAGAATGCAATGTGCCACGATTCACCAACATCGTGCGCCCGATATCCTGCATGTGTCGCTTCCCACTCAGGTCCGCAGGAGTTCACCATCTTCTTCCCGGTGGATGTAAGTGCATTGTCTTGCGACACACGGGTGCCACTCCTTTCAGCTAAGAACAGGAAACTGAGGCTACAATTTGCACAAGCTCATCGAAATTGGACAGTAGAAGATTGGAAAAACGTTGCCTGGTCTGATGAGTCTCGATTTCTGCTGCGACATTCGGATGGTAGGGTGCTTGGTACCAATTGAGCATCGTTGCAACGCCACAGCCTACCTGAGTACTGTTGCTGACCATGTCCATCCCTTTATGACCACAATGTACCC
>WNYA01002690.1:0-36049 GCA_019512145.1 Engystomops pustulosus | reverse complement strand
TGTGTGACATCACCCTAAGGACTATGACAAGTGATGTCACTTTTTAACCAAAAAAGGATTATATAAAATGTATTAGTTTTTGCATCTTATTCTTCTGCCAGAGCGGATATATTTTTAAATTTTTTTTTTTACAAAATCTAATGGTATATGTCCTTTTAGATGATTATGCATTTCGGAGGTGGACCAGTAGTGGCGCACGCTGTTCAGTTATACAATGTCAGACAAAATGCAACAGTTGCACAAACACTTACTGTAATAAACACATGTGCAAGCACAAAATACCCTTTTTTCAGTGCAAACTGTCCACAAAATACTAGCGCAGACACAATAATATAACTAGGTCACAGTGTTTTTATAATACAATTATATGAAAAGACTTTTTAATCCTCAAAGAATAAACCAAAAAATATATTTTGTGACTGATATTTATATTTGTTTGTTGTTAATTTAGAGCAGGGAGTAACTAGTCTGCAACTGTAGCTAGGATTGTAGATTACCACATACAGTATTTAGGGGCACATACATTCTAATACATAAGCACAGAATTTGTACTGTAGGCAGGCAGCTTTTTGCAATAAAAACTGATTAATATCTTATTAGGGCACAGTTTTGCAACTTATTTGCACTTATATTATTGACCACTTATAACACTCAGCAGTTGCTTTATCTTGTTAATACCAAAATGTAATCTTCTAGAAATTTGCTGGATTTCAATGTAGGCATCTGTTTGAAGAACAGGTTACTGACCTTACAGACTGATATTCAGACAATTTAGAAACTGACACGTTAGACCTTTTTTTGAATGGAGTCTAGGTTACTCACCTTACAGAAGCAGCTTGTGACATACAAAGTTCATTGACCTCTACCTGTAAGTAGACAAGGTCATAGTACTAATATATCAACGGTAAAATCACTACATTCTGAAATCTAAACTTAGTGAATATAATATTCACTTGCAGAACTGATTACAAATTAGAGGAAGTAAGCTGAGAATTGGGAATGATAGGTAAATAGGTGAGAAGTATTACCAATCATTTGACTTACTGGCTTATAAAGCAGTAGTCTGTGATCAGAGCAATTTCTAGGTAACATGTTGTAAAAAGTGAATCTCAAAAAATCACCCACACCCTCCCTGGAGGTTATTAAAATATATATAATGCGCCCTGATTTTTAGCATAAACAGCCCCCACAAATTATAAATACTAGAGAAACAAATTTATGTATGGATTATAGTGTATGTTGCACTTTCCCATTAAGTTACATTAGACATTGCTTCCCCTAAATTAATTCTAACATATACAGTGTCCCCCTTTAATCAAAATGTACTGTGTCTTTCAAATTATATTACTGTGTCATGAATTAATATAAAGCAATTTACATATATAATTCACCAGAACAAAGCTTAGTACATAAATACAGCACCAGTATGGAGTTAAATACATAAGGAACATACTAGAACCAAGCATCTACCCCTTCCCACCAGAATATAGGTAGCTCCAGCACACTGCAGCCAACCCCCTCCCCCAATATATAGTTTGCCCCAGCACAATGCAGCCCCCCACCACAAGTATATAGGTAGTCCCCAGTACACTGCAGGGCCTCCCATTGTATAGGTAGTCCCAGTACAATGCAGCCCCCTACCTCCAGCATACAGGTTGTCCCAGCTCACTGCAGCTCCCTCAGCCCCAATATATAGATAGCCCCAGCATGCTGCAATCCACCCCCAGTATATAGTTATCCCCAGCACAATGCAGACATCCCATGCTGATAAAGGCAGCCTCCTTCCCCCATTCCCCAGTATATAGGCAGCATTCCCCCCCACTCCCCAGTATATAGGCAGCCTATTCCCCAGTATATAGTATACAGTATATGGGCAGCCCACCATCCCCCAGCAAATAGGCAGCCTCCTTCCTTCACTCTCCAGTATATAGGCAGCCCCCCCACTCTCCAGTATGTAGGCAGCCCCAGCAAAAAAAAAATAAACTTAGTACTCAGCTTCTGGTGCACATTGTGGCTACTCTTCTATCTTCAACAAGTATTGTGACCCAGCTCTGCGCACACACTGATGTTGTGCACGTAGCAATACATGCTCAAGAAGAGAGAAGAAGAGCTGCAGTGAGCGCCGGAAGGGGAGTACTTTTTTTTCTACTGTTGGTAGTGGGTTGGGGCCCCTGTTTCTTCCACCATGATGCGCCCAGGTCCGTCGGCCACCGTGCCCAGTAGAAGAAACAGGCCTGGTCGTGAAAAGAAATCAGTATACATCTGTAGTACAACAGTATTGTGATCTAAATTTAAAATTTGTATTCGAAGACCCAAATCAGAAATGGTACTCAATCATAAAAATCTATTCTTTTTAGATTTTCTCTGTAGAATCCACTCTGGGTTTTAACATCTAAATACTGATATACTAACCATACTGTTTGAAAGCGATCTTACAATGTCTTTTACTCATTTGGATTTCATCAGTTGCCATTTTTACTTACAGTTGTTGGTTGTGCTCCTGATAGGTAATTACTTGGAGATTAGCTAAAGTTTATAATGGGGTGGCACATCAGTCAGCCAGTTAAAGGGAGTTTACCGCTTTACAAGAAAAAAACCGTATTGCATAGGGCACTTTGTATACTTTCCATACATATTTTCCTGTGTCTAAACCATCTGTCTTTTTGGAAATGAGCTTCTTGAAACATCAAGGGCAGGGCTGTGTCTGATGCACACATTTTCTTCTTTTTACAGATCCTTTTTGCAAGGACATAATTATGTAAAAGGTCTCTGTTTGTGTTAGGAAGCATATAAAGAAGAAACTAGGTGTAAAAACGGACAGTCTGTCCCTGGTTCACTAAGAAGCTCATATGCATAAATATAAAATATGGAAGGCTTCTATTGTGCCTGACACATGTGAGGAAGGAAGGAAGGCGGGAGGAAAGGTGATAGTTATCTGCCCATTTTCTTTGGAAGAGATCTTTCATAAATAAATAGATAAAATTTCGCATAAAAGAGGCAAAGTGCAGTTATATCGAAGAGGTCTCCAATTCACAGGATGAGAGATTGCTGTGATCCAAGGACTCCTAGAACTCAAGAGCAATATGACATGACCATTTTGTGCATATGTGATCTGTTGAATGCAGCCTGAAGCAGAAAAAAAACTTACCTCTTCTGGGTTTGGAGCACAATAGGTTTTGAGTTATAAATACTAATGGAAAATACTGCTCAGCTGTCACAAGCACAATGTACATAAAGTCATCTTCTATTCAAACAGAATAAGGAGCTCTGTTAGAAAACCCCTTTAATATTTACCCCTTTTAAATATTTTTGTATCATGTAATCAGCTAAATGACACAAAAGTCAAAAGGTTTTTTTTGCATATAAAAATAAGATCATACCAGATACAGACATATATAGCTCAATTCCTTTATTGACATTTATTTAAACAGATACTATTCTCAGTTTTTACATCACTACACTAACAGCACTCTCAGGTAAGGTATGAAATATTCTTATTAACATTCTTTGTATTATCTGCTTACCCACCAGAACAATAACCTCCAAAGTCCTATGCAAATGAGGCAAGAAGAGACACTTTTTGCCTGAGTCACTTCTAAATGCTAGAGGGGGTGGATGATTGTGATTCAGTGTGCTACTGATACAGAGAGAAAGGCATGCCTGGGAATTAAAGCTGCAAATAAAAATGTAATCCCTGTCTATGTGTTTAACTGCTGTATCAACGCTTCTGTAGCATAGAATGACGATTTGAAAGAGGAGGTTCTTGCCATTTACAATTATATCAGAAGCATGAGTCCGTGTTCTATAGAACCCACAATAGGGACATTTGAATTGATTCTCCTCCAGCCTAATCTCATGCAAAAAGTGACCATTCTCAACATTTTCATTTGATTTTAGAGTTTATTTATTAGAAGTAGAGGGAATGGTAGAAAATATATTCTGTACCCTACCTGAGGGTGGCTTTTGTTAAGTAGTATAAAAACTGGTCTCACTGGTGACACTTTAATTCATAGAGTTAAGTCGCATGTCTTCTTAAGTTCTTCTGGTTCTTCACCATGTTTAAAAACACTTACAGTCACTTGCCCAACCTCTGAACCATACTTATTTTTTACATTAATGCTGTAGCGCCCAGAATCTTCTGCACAAATCTTCTCTATGGTGAGAGTTACAATTGTACCCTTTATATCCAGTTTATAGCGATCTTTAAATTCCACCTTCTTTTCATTCTTTACCCAAGAGACCTCAGGAGCAGGATCTCCAGATATATGACAGGTTAGACACAGGGTCTAGTAATAAGCAGAAAGTTTCTTGTTAGGTATATATTATCACCCCAGATTTTGTATGAAAAAATATATATACGGAAATAGCAAAATTTATGTGATTTATAATGTGTACAGTAGTGGAGAAAGTAACCCAAATGTAAGCAATATATTAAAAGTTTAATGTTTTTTACTAACATAAAATATTCATCAATAATACCTTGTCTATCATTATTGTTGCCAAATCAGGAAGACCTCGGACCACTTTAGCGCGATCTATAAATATTAAGCACATATTACACAGTAAATTATACATACATACATCTTTACATGGCTCAGGGTAAATGCTCTTGTAATATTGTATCAGGTTGGGTAAATCACTGCAGTGACAGTACTATGTAAGTGCAAAAGTAAGGCCATATGCACATGTTTGCTTTCTTTTTATCTATGGGCTTATACACATGACTGGGGTTTCTGAGTGTACGAGCCAACTGCCCAAGGCACAAAACTCAGGGCAGGTCTTTTCTGCAGTTATCAGCATGTGATCTATCCTCACAAATCGGTGACACATGGACTACAAATCTTTGTAGTGCGCCAAAATAATAAAATCACTACAGCGATTAGTAAATGAGTTAGTAGGTCTGGATTGTCAGTGTTTAAATTAGAATTGGGTCCGTAATCCATAATAAATTCACCTCAATGTATTGAGTAATGCAGAAAGTAAACCAGTAAACTGGCTGTAAGATAGCCGTACCTTATATTATCCTTATATTACCGGCCATATACTATGCTCCGGTTTCCGTCCTCGGCAAGCATACATGTGTGTAAAAGGGGCCTAATGCTTATTGATTTTGATGCAACATTGATTTTGATGCAAAATGTTCTCTAATTTTCAGTGTTCTGCCATGTGAAAATTCTCTAAGGGATGTATTCCCTTGTATAGATGCTCTGGAGCAAGTGCAAATTGTGCATCCCGAAATATATAGTGACCCCCTCAGGGAAAAAGCCCCCATTGGCTTATATTTGAGGGAGCAAGGCCAGGGATAGAAGGGGCCCGCAGCCTGCCAGCTGGCAAACTGTGGGTCCATGACAGGGGAAGAAAATCAATTGTATGTGTTTAAGACACGCACACAATTGATAACCACAACATTGCAGACAAAGACACATGTGTGTGCTGTACGCGTCAACTGTATGATGTCATCAGGTGGTGCCACTGCTCATACAGAGCGTACAGACCTGTCTCTGCCCACATTGCTGCACTGGTAGCCAAGGGAGAAGAGGAAGCTGTGGGGATCACTGGAGGTAAGTACATTGTTTTCATTATGAGGGCCCTGTTTCTGCTGCATTTTATTAGTGAGGAGAGGAGACATTTCTTTTATGAGGGGAGGCTGAAGAGGAAAATCTTGTTAATGAGGGGAGGCTGCTGGACATTTCTTTAATGATGGGGGAGCTGCTGGACCAATTTTATTGATATCTGTTATGAATATATAGAAGTATATAGCTAGGGGGGGGACATGTCGGATCTGTTCTTGTACATCAGCGCCTTACACATGTCACCACTATGCCTCACTTCCCCAAGCTTTATTTTAAGTAGGTTAATTAACTGGGAGAGAGAAACCTGCATTGTCCTAATTCACAGCTGAGCAGCACCGTGATTATTCATACATTTAAGGCTATATTCACACGAACGTATGGGGGACGTATATACGGCCGATATACGTCCCCCATACACTCCTATGGGCGCACGGCACCCTACGGGAGCGGTACGGTGCCGCACACGTGCGGCACCGTACCGTTCCGTACCCGGGAAAAAGATAGGACATGTCCTATCTTTTCCCGTAATACGGGGCCGTACGCCATAGGTTGCTATGGAGAGGGGCGGGGGTGAGCTGCGCTCACCTCCTCCTCCTCTCCCCGTACACTGCCGTTGCCCGCTACGGTACGGTACGGGCGGGCAACGGCAGTGTGAATATAGCCTCACTCCAAAAAGACAAAGGGACATATGAAACATTACTTCATTGTCAGTTATAGAATTCTGGGCAACCTTAGCCAGATACCAGATATGGGAGCATAGTAAATGGGGCCATGTTCGGTCTAAAAAAATACAGGAGATCTGAATGAGTCTGATGGCACCAGAACCATAATCCTATGACTTCTCATTAGATAACACTCATCCATTGTCCTGGCAGTTCCAGGTAGGAATTTTATAAAACTTACCTAGGGGCGGACAGGGTGTATTTAAACAACACATGTGAATGAGGCCTTACAAGTACTATTTTTTGTATTATTCATCTTATAATCATTATAATATATTTAATTTCATTAAATGATAAATGTAGTCATTAAAAATTGTATTTATATTAACCCTTTATTGGTTACTTACTTTTTTCTATTACTGCAGCTTCCCTGAAAGAAATATAACAAACATGTAATCTTAAAATGTTATAAGCAGAGAATACCATAATAGTGATTACACCATAAAAAATACAAAAATCCTAAATCTTTGACATTTTGTGACAAATTAAAGGGTTCACTCACTACTGATAAGTTATCTAATGGTTAAGTTAATAGTAGTTGATTAGTGTGGGATGATTAGAGTGGAGGGGTGCCAGTCTTCCACTACACTAAAGATGGAGCTACTGCTAGCACTAATCCATCTGTTATGTATCACCCTTCTGGCCTCAACACAGCTCTCACAGCTCTTATGAGCTTATTGCTTATTGCTTATGAGTCAATGTATGGGTCATTAGTAAAAGAACTCTGAAAACCCCTTTGATTATATATATCTTATATATAAAGCTGATAGTCACATCCAGAGCTGCAATCATTTATCTACTGTTAGATCATCTCAGCTCTGGCTGTAATTGGAGTATTGATCTGCTGTTATTATTCTTACTATAACTCAGATTAACTGTAAGGTAATATGTTTTCAACAGCCCTGCTTACATCATGTCATAAATGTGATACTCCAGTCACATCCAGTGCTGCAGTCTTATTCATGCTATTATAGGGAGTTCACAGATAAAGTACTTCACATTATGTGGACTATCTATTATTCTACTATGTTTTGATTTTTCAAAATAAAATGTCTTTGATTTGTGCTAACTATTTTTTGTTAGCCCATTCTATTTTGTTATAGCCAAGTTATTTATTATATTATTATAGATATTCCTATTTGCTACAGGTCAAACTACTAAAACCCCTTTCAGTTGCTAATTTTACTTGCCTTTCTGCTACAGGAAAACTGTTGTATGAGTGGGAGCAACAAAATATTAGCATATTTCTGCAATGGCTCCTTACTTTAATGCACATATGTCTTAGAAGATCATACAATAAGCACTTTTCATTTTTATTTTAGTTTTATATCACCATGGAGGTTGCACATCCTCCTTTCTTACTGCAGCTATTGAAAATTGACATTGGAACTTTTTTATGATTGTGAAATAAATCCACCTTTAAAGGGGTTTGCCCATAAAAGAAAATTCTCAAACTTCAATCACCTTGTGATGTGTACACAATAAAGATAATTTTTAATCCCTTACTTTACAATTTTACTCAGTTTTATTGCTGTCACTCGGCTGGTGAGTGTAAAAATCCAGAGTGTGGGTGGGGACTCTCTAAGCAGACACACTATGATTCATCTAGTGCTGTGAGAGAGTGCAGCTGTGTGCTGAGAATGTGCTTAGATTATCAGGGTACAGGTTTATATATATTTTTATTTAGCTTCTGAAGATTCACTATGATGAGGTGCCTGAGATGCATATAACACATGACATTCTCAGATCTGCTATCACAGCCATAATATACACTGTTAGCTATGCCTCACTCCCTCCCTTGGATAAAGACCTTATCTGCCTGTAGACTTTAGTTTTACTCTCCTCACGCTTCTTGCTGGCAGGAAGTCTGTGTGTGTGTGTCAGCTTGTCTTGGAATGCAAGGGTAGGGGGCTGGAGGCAGAGAGGAGCTCAGTGCAGCGTCAGACAGGAGAATAATGTGTCCTGCCCGTGCCTAGACTCCTGATTTAGGGTCTGATTCAGGGGCAACGGAAATTGTGTACACCAGGACTGGTAGAGATTGGTTGGAATTATATCTGTGAAATGCATTATTTTTGTTAATAACAGTGAATTAGAGAATGTGTTATTTTGTTATCCTTCTTGTATTTGTGGGAATACCGCTTTACTAACCCCCAGTATGATTTTAAACGAAGTATCATGCAGGACATTTCGGAAAAGACAACTTTAAATATCACAAACACTTACTTGCTTTTCTGGTACCCTTCCATTGCATCATCAAATGCTAAAAATTAAAATATGTAATATTAAAACATGACTGCATTAGGTAACTATATGCTGTTAATATTAAAACCAAAGGCCCAACTACTGAAATATTATAACTAAAACCCAAAAGATAATGTGCTGAATTTATTTAGAGATTTATTAAGGGGGGGGGGGCAAATTAGCATATGCCAGCGCAGGGTGCTACAGTGTGTGATTAGACCTTGCCACTCCATCAGGAGGCTCCGGCAATTCTATGCAGGCTATAATGAGTACGCAGGCTACAACTGCCACAGGCTACTTGTTGTTGAGGTAATATAAAGGGGGAAATAATCACAATTCCTGGACATGTGCAAGGAATTGCAGTTATTTCAAGGCTTGTATGCTAGACAACTGGCATACAAGCCTTCATAAATATCCCACTTAGCTTTTTTTGCTTATTTTTACTAATATTAAATAGTATGCAATAATATTCAATGGCAGTGTTAATAAATTCCCTCTATTGTGTTTTTGTCACCCTATGATTCATTAATGACAAATTTGTAATCCGGATAGCCAATGAAAATGTGCACTAAAAATTCCATAAGATTTCTCACCTACACATTGTAAAATATGGGGGTTGTTCAAGATAAATATTTTTCTGCGCCCAGAATTTCTGGCATGGCCCAGAAATAACAATATAAAACTTATATACTTAAGTATAATCCAAGATTTTCAGCACAGTTTATGCTGAAAGGCTTATACTTGAGTGAGGGCTGGCTTGGGCACAACAGCACAGGCCTCTATGCCCATTGGAGGCCCATGCCAGTGATTATTATAGAACTAATTTTGGCCAAAACTGCCCGCTCGAGTACTATTATTGCAGCTAAGAGAGTTAATGGTATCTACATCTTAAAGATGCAGTGAAAGGGTGCATTCACACGGTGGTATGCCCACCCAGCGCTGGAGAGGAGGTGTCCCCTCCATAGGAACCAGCGTCGCAAGGCCGCACACTCAGGTAAAGATAGAGGATGCTCTACCTTTTCCCGGGTGTTCGGCGCGGAATGGTGCCTGTGAAAAAAAGTTTGCAGGTTTATCAAAATGACACAGGTATGGGCTAAATCACCCCCTGGCAAGCCCAGTCCGCAATTTGCCATTCTCAATGCTACGCCCCGTCCATGCCAACATGCCACTGTGCCAGAATTTGCGATTATTTCAATGCTTCTACCCCAGAAAACTGCAGTAAGAAGTAATACGTCTCCCCCATTATTTGTATGTTTTTTTTTGTTTTTTTTTTAACACAGAGGCATAATTTGATATTTATTACCTTTACCACTGAGGTCAAGTGTCCGTTTATGGATGTCTTTACCATCAAACAGCTCAAGTGTATATAGACCTCGGTCTGCATCAGTTGGATTGTTTATTTGTAGCCATACTTGATTCTCTGTACTGCCCGATTTAACCTTTTCTGTACTGGACAGTTTCTGTGTCCTGTGTATAAAATTTGCAATGTTTAATATATGCAGGTATTTTTTAGAATATTTTTTTTCTCCTTAGGAAATAATCCTGTCAAAGCTGCTACATTTAATCAGTAACTGTACATATTATGCTTGTAGACTGCTTATATAGATAATTCTGGCAGTTACCTGCCTCAAATATTACAAAAACTGATGTGGTGCTCTGCTTTTTTAATTTAGTCAATGTAAAAATACTGACCTTGGCTCTGAATTGGGGTATCAAGGCAGCTTTTATTTGTTGGCTATATGGATAGGATATATACATAGATCCCCATGTACATATTTCCCATTGAGAAGGCAACAAATTAAATATATGCATTGCTATATTAAAGAGGACCTCTTACCACCTCAACCATCTCTTTTAGCTCCCATCATTGCTGAGCAATTCTTGCTGGTAGTTTCAGCAACCAATATGTTGTTCCGGCACTATACTGGTATGCACAACTGTTCTAGAGCAAAATTACCAAGTTGGTAGGGAAGGGTGATGGCAAGAAAAGAATTCAAACTGCAATGGAATCGGTGGAATGTCAGGTATTAAAGAACTGAAAGGGTTGGAATTCTTGGAAGGTATGTAAGGCTGTCTTGGAGTCAGTCATCTATATACCATCTGTCATTTCTTTAAAGATTGGAGTGGTAGTACATACTTGTGATGCCACGCTGGATTCATTAGATCTGTGAATTGTTTCACATCACTGTAGATCTTAATTCCTTCAGCCGTGCCTTGGCATTTCAGAGGGGAGGCAGATAGTGCTTATAGGAGAACAGATAGATTAATCAGTAAATCAGCCTTATACAGTCAAAGGGGATTTGGGTACTCTGGAAAACTTAATGGGGCCATAACAAGGTTTAAAAAAAAATAAAGTGTACATACCTGCTAAAGCTCCTGTTTCCTGCATTTATTTGGTCATTGGTATCCTGACACTGCAGACTGGGATAAAAGTGTTGTGGGTTACCGGACCTGCTACAGGAAATCGGTGGCCCTGGTGGACCTCAATCACTTCACCTATGTCCACTGACAATATTTCTTGGACACAGGTTAAGTAAGTTTGGTTTTCTTTACCCTGCTCTGGTCCCCAAAAGGGATTTCCAGGAAACCCATTTGAGTAAAACATATTGTAACAGATGTAAATCCATTAAAAAAAACTTTGGTTCAGCATCCAAAAGTAGTTAAAAATCAGTTTCTTCTTTATTATTCAAACATTGTTAAAATGTCCATTAACAAACACCAACATGTTTCAGGAAAAACCCTTATTCATGGCATTGTAACAGATGTTAGTTACAGTAGAAGACCAAAATTTTTTACATACCTCAACTATGAGAAACAAAATGAAAACAAATCCACAAAATCACATTGTCTCATTTTAAAGAATTTTATTGCAAATTATAGTGTAAAATAAGTATTTGGTCACCTACAAACAAGTAATATTTCTGGCTCTCACAGACCTATAACGTCTTCTTTAAGTGGCTCCTCTGTCCTCTGCTCATTACCTGTAGCAATGGCACCTGTTTAAACTTTATCAGTATAAAAAACACCTGTCCACAACCTCAAATAGTCACACTCCAAACTACACTATGGTGACGACCAAGGAGCTGTGAAAGGACATCAGAAACAAAATTGTAGACCTGCACCAAGCTGGGAAGGCAGCAGATCGGAATCTACAATAGGCAAGCAGCTTGGCGTGAAGCAATCAAATGTGGGAGCAATAATTAGGAAAATGGACATAGAAGACCACTGATAATCTCCCTTGATAAGGGGCTTCACTAAAGAACTCACCCCTTGGGGTCAAAATGATCACAAGAACGGTGAGCAAAAATCCCAAAACCACACAGGGGGATCTAGTGAATGACCTGCCGAAAGCTGAGACCAAAGTAACAAAGGTTACCATCAATAACGCCCTACGTCTGTAGGGACAAATACAATGCAGTCTGTAGATCCTGCAGTGCCGAACGTGTCCCCCCTGCTTAAGCCAATAAATATCCAGGCTTTTCTAAAGTTTGCTACAATGCATTTGGAAGTTCTAGAAGAGTATTGGGAGAATGTCATATGAAACCAAAATAGAACTGCTTGGTAGAAATACAACTCGTTGTGTTTGGAGGAGAGTGAATGCTGAGTATCCAAAGAACACCATACCTACTGTGTAGCATGAGCATGACAACATCATGCTTTGGGGCTGTTCCTTTGCAAAGGGACCAGTTCGACTGATCTGTGTACATGAAAGAATGAATGGGGCCATGTATTGTGAAAATTTTAAGTGCAAACCTCCTACCATCATGCAAAGGTGGATGGGTCTTTCAGCATGAAAATGATTCCAATCACACCAACTGACAATGAAGGAGTAGCTTCGTAAGAAACATTTCAAGGTTCTGGAGCGGCCTACCCAGTCTCCAAATCTCAACCCGTTAGGGAGCTGAAGGTCTGTGTTGCCCAGCGACAGCTCCGAAAACATTGCTGCTCTAGGGGAGTTCCACATGGAGGAATGGGCCAACAGTGTGTGCCAACCTTGTGAAGACTTACAGGAAACATTTGACATTGGTCATCACCAAAAAAAGACATAAAACAAAGTATTGAGATGAACTTTTGTTATTGGTCAAATACTTATTTTCCACTTTAATATGCAAATAAATTCTTTAAAAATCAGACAATGGGGCATATTTACTAAGTTCCCTGGTACAGCTTTCTGGCGGTCTATGCACATTCTTTCATCTGCAAACTGCTTGCACGTGTATTTAAGAAGTGCTTGCGCCACTTATGTGTGGCATGCAACCCTTTTGTCGTGGCTGTACTATTCTTCATGTGACACAAATTTTGTTACTGAAATGGGCATTCTGGTGCACCAGATTTAACATGCAAAGTCCGACATATGTGTGTCGTACAGTCCATGTTAAAGGTGCACTCTGTTGGGGCAGAGCAGGGTGCGCCAGATTCACTAAGATCGTGCACCAGAAATCATGAATCTGGCGCTTCCCCGCAATGGACCCGACAGAGTTCACCATCTTTTTTGTGGTGCACCTTTAACATATGGTGTGTGACACAATTTGAAAGTTATATACGGCACTCGGTCTGAATCAATCGGACCATCCGAGGATACACTACCCTAATTGTGCATGGAAACCAGCGCAGCTGCGCCACAAAAGGGTCGTGTGGGACACAGTCTCAGTGCAATCTCAGTTTTTAGCAATAAAGCACCTTAGTAAATGCCCCATTGTTTTTGATAAATGTGGGCCAATAAATTTTGGAATTTTGTTCAAAAAGAAAAGTCTTCAGAAACTCATTTCTAGACGTATACTAATTCAGTTCTTTTTTACAACATTTATAGTGAGTGGGGACTTAATTCAGGAATCTGGCGCCCTCTGCACATATTGCAGTTTACAATGATTTTATTATACGTGCCCCAATGTAATTTTCTGGATTTGTTTTCACATCTTGTCTCTCATAGTTTAGGTCTACCTCAATTACAGGCCTCTCTCATCTTTTTAAGTGGAAGGACTTGCACAATTTATGGCTGACAAAATACTTTTTTCCCCATTGTAGGTCGGGGACTGTCTGTATAGGAGATGAGTGACACTGAACTCCATTAATATCTCTTGCACTACATTTCTAGAATTCATGCAGTAGATTTAGTCCTTAAAGGGAACCTTTTTCTGGACCCATAGAGAATAGTGTACACATTGTCAAAGTGTTTTTATTGTAAAACTGTCTTTTTCCGAAAAAAAAGATAAGTTGGATCAAAGTTTACCTTTCTGTATGAAGAGCAGTGTCCCTAGTGGCCATTGAGGAGTGGGGCAGGCATGTATGGTGTCCTGAGGGTAAAAGCCACAATGGGAGGAGATATGGGGGACATGGGAGTTTTTTTTAAAATATAAAATCGTTATATGGAGCGGTTTCCTGAGGGTGGGGCAGAACCACTCCTCACCGGCCACTCCCATGTGACTAGGTACACTGCTCTGCATACGGAAATGTAAACTTCGATCTAACTTTTTTTTTTTAAAAAGCCAGTTTTACTATAAAAACTCTTTGGTAATGTGTAAACTATTACCAGAAAAAGGGCTCCTGATAACGGGTTCCATTTAATGTAATTTTATACTGTGCTCTTCCCAATTTGTAAAGGCTTACCACTTATTCTTGAAATTTCTTTCATAATATCTTCAAAACCTGAAATAATACAAACACATATTAACATACATGCTTGCACATCCATGTACCCATCTATTTTTCTTTATTAAAATAACCAAAAGAATAATCCCTTACCTCCACAATTAACAGTTGTACCATTCAGGATTATAGGCTTGCATGATAACAGATATACCAAATTTATATATGTTTTGTATACCTTAAGATAAATGTATCCCCACATTTTAACATAACTTAAAAAAAAAACATTTATGGGTGGTGAATTAACAGAAAAGCAATTTGCTTGGACTTTTATGCCATTCATTGAATGTTATAGTTTTTATGTTGTAATAGATCAGGCATTTTCAGATGCAGAATACCTTGTATATTTATGATTTTGATACTATTATGTGTTTCAAAGAAAGGGGGAGATTTTTGCATCTTTTAAATCATTACAACCCTGGAAGCCCCTAGGAGACCATTTCCAAACCCCATTCTTACACCGTTACCAACACAGTGCCTCAATAAAAGACAATGGTGTGTAATATTTATGTTGTATTTATATTAAATAAAGATTGTGTATTTTGGTATAGCACATGTTCATCTTGTATCATTGTTCAATAAAAGACACATCACAGGAAGATGTTAAACCTGGTAAACTTGGTATATACTTTCTTGCTATAGCCACTAAAATATTAATGGGGTGGGGTTGGGGGGATTTAAATTCACTCCTTATTTATAATTTATGATTCAGACAATCAATATTTATTACTGTTGTGCTGGTCGCAATAAGAAGGTAATAAAGAAAATATATTTTGTTTCTTACTATTTCCCTTTTTACCCAATAATGACGCTACGCAGTGTGTCCTATCACTATTATTGTGGCTCGTGGGGTTCCCTAAGTATTCCATATAAATGGAGCGCTGGTGCATGTGCTGTAGGACTTCCAGGACAGTCATTTCCTCTGTCCTATAAAAGTGAATGCAGTGCTGGTGGAGTTAAACAATTAATAACTTGATTGTAACTTGAATATTTTGTCCATTTAAATCTGATTTAAGTAGTCCCTTTTTTTGAGAGCGGTGAAATCTCAGCAGCTTCTCTTATTCCACAACCTGCTTACAGGTAACAGCAGATCAGACATCATGTTCAGTATGACAGGTTCACTATAAATCTGCATATGCAGGAAAGATGTATTCATTTAATTTAGACAAGTTAAAGTTAGGCAAGTTAAAGTGCATGCATTTTTTGTCTGTTTTATTAGGTAGACATCCCTAGCCACAAGTCTGCCAGGTCCTAAGGTGAAGGCTAAATTGTCATGAGATATACAAATATATTTGACAGTTCCAATATCTTTACAAACATATTATTCATATTT
The DNA here is from genome assembly GCA_019512145.1 of Engystomops pustulosus. Lineage (NCBI taxonomy): Eukaryota > Metazoa > Chordata > Amphibia > Anura > Leptodactylidae > Engystomops > Engystomops pustulosus. The sequence goes on along the minus strand of WNYA01002690.1, from coordinate 20,534 downwards.
TTGATAATTTAATCAAGAATGGACACTGCCATAGTTGCTACTAACTTCTAAAAGTTATGCTGTCAGCATGTATGTTAAGACATTGCACTATTTTTGTATGAAGGCACTATGACATTGAGATGAAACTACAACAACTGTATGTAGGGCTTCAATGTATAATGTAGGAAGATGGAAGGAGGCTGCAGACAGCAATAAGACATATGTGTTATGGGGTTTATAGGAAACTGTTGTGAATAATTCACCCAATTTTTCTACTGTTAAGCACAGCACTGCAGCTTTAGAAACAGGCAAGTATGTGTATAAAATGATGACTATGCACTCTTTGTCCACTAGAACTGCTGGCTGCCCCAATATAGGGACACATTTACTTACCCCGTTCCTGCCCGATCCGGAATGTCCGACGAGAATAAATTCTACCGCAATCACGTAGATCCTGCATGTGTCGTTTCCCCGCTCAGGTCTACCGAAGTTCACCATCTTCTTCCCAGTGCATGTAAGTGCTTGGCTTGCGACACAATTTCAAAGTTAAATCCTGCACCTAGTCCGAATAAGTCGGATGCGGCAAAATCCGATTGCGTGCCACAAAATCCTCTTTGCAAAACGGAAATTGTCGGAACATCTGACAAAAGTGCGGCCACAGGACCCTTAGTAAATGTGCCCCATAATGTGTGTCTAGTACGTAAGTGTGCAATGGGTGATACTGCCAATTGTTTAGCCCCATTATCCTGGGTGTCTTCCAATAGAACAGGAAACAGTAGGGGAGACTGCTTAGTCAGACACTAGTAGAACTACTTGCCCCAGGCAGAGAGTGGCTGAGCAGCTTTTCTCAGTATTTCCTGGGATGTCAGGAAACACAAAGCAAGTCAAATGTTGTGGTGTCTAGAAGCGTTGTTGCCAGTTCTATGTTATTATATATAATTTTACTTTCTTACTGTTAAGCCACTATACTTTTTTTTTCTTTTTTTCTTTTGTAGAGCCCTTATAAGGAATATATCTTGCAAACCTGTAAAACTTTCTGTATTTTGTGTGATGTTATTAACTCACCTTCTTTGGTAAGATCCAAATCACTAATATCTTCACCTCTGCTATCCTTCACCACAGCTTTATAATGTCCTTTCTCTTCATTTGTAAACTGTTGAGAGAATTTATAACACTTTAACAACAAATTGTATTGCTTTTGGATCTTTTTCTACTACAGTCCAGTTTGAGGCAAAAGGTTTAAACCAAACTATTTTTTGGATATGTTCATTTACAGCAGATTTGATGTGATTAGCGCAAATCCAATGCATCCCCCCATGTGTTAAACCGCTCCAAGGCATTTTATTATGCTGGCATTCTTGTCCAAATCAAGTGTCTTAGCAAGGTCATATTAAGCTAACAAGGGTGGGAACAAGGGTGAATTATGGCCCCAATAAAATCACATTTAGACCACAATATCTTCAGGATTGGGTAGATTACTTGTGACCAATTCCTAAGGACTATTCTATATTCCCTGACCCATTGTTCTATTTCCAAAGACTTGCCAACTGTAGCTGCATTCCTGTATACCATGACCGCTTTTGCCTTATCTTATACAAAGACTATATACAAAGACCATTGTACTCCCATTCAACTCTTCTCCTGATGAAGCCCCCTCTGCAATTGGGCACCCAAGGCACAGGCCAAAAAGTGCCTTATAACAAATATATACTGTACCTGTGTCTAACCTCACAAATTCTCAGACTAGAATGGGGTGACCATTTTTAAAGAAAATCTACCATCAAAATCAAGCTATATATTCATAGATCCAGGCACCTTGATTGTGGAATTCTTCTTACATTTGTCAACCATGGCCTCCTTTCTTCTAAAATCAACTTTTAAAATTAAACTAATGAGCCAGGCTATGAGTGTGTTATCAGAGCCTTTCTGGGCTTCAGATTCACATGATTTTATATTCTGAAGGAGCACTTTCCCCCCTTTCACTGCATGCTCACTATTCACTGCTGCCAAGATTACAGTAGGTACAGGTGGGGGTGAGGCTGAGACTGCTGCACGGTGTAAGAGCAGCTTGTCCAGTGAAAGCACAGAGGGCTTCTGTAAAACACCCATAGCTCTTTAGGCTCATTGGCATGGTTTTAAATGTTTATTTTAGAAGGAAGGATGCCATGTATAACATATAAAAAGATTGCCACATTCACAGTGCCTGTATATATTATATAAGTATGTGACTTTGATGATTTTGTTTAAAACAAAGGCTATGGCATATGATTGGGATATCTACTTTTGTCCCTAAAATGTATCTGCTAATACTGCATCCATTGTCTTTGCCTCAGAAATTCAGGGGGCTTAGGCCGCTTGCATACAAATATATGGGGGCCAGGGGCGTAACTAAGAGAAGCAGGGCCCCATAGCAGATTTCTGCATGGGGCCCCCTTCCCCTTAAAAAATATTTATACATATTTCTACACACTCATATATACACACAAACACACACATATGTATACACATAAATACATACACATAACATTCTGCACTCACTTTTCTATACTTGTACATACATACATACATGTATACATATATTTATGTACCCATCTACACATTTATACACTATTATGTACAGTATATACAGACATACAGTATGTACACATACATTTAAACACACACAGTATATACATAAAATTTACATACATACTGTATTTATGCATACATATAATATATATACATCATATAGGTTTACATACAGTATACACCCACTGTGTATACACATACATGTAGTATAAAAACACTATATACACACATAATTCATATACATATAGCATATGCACACATACATACAACATATATAGATATATATATCTACATAAACTGTATACACTCATACAGTATATACACACAGTATACAAGCATACTGCATATACACACAGTTTATACACACACATACATACAGTATATTGAGCATATACACACACATGCATACAGCACATATACACACATGCATACAGTATATTCAGCATATACAGGTGGTTGTTTTGTTAAATGGCGGCGTCCAGCAGGAAGCGGGTGGGCATGCCAGCTGGCTGCAGAAGAGGTGCGTAGACGGGCCTGGTTGCTCTGCCTCTGCGCCCCTGTCACGAGGAAGTGATAGCCCCGGGAGAGCGTTGATAATTTTGACTCTGCAGACTGCAGTCCATCCCGGGCCCCTTAGCAATGCGGGCCCCATAGCAGCTACAGCTGTTGTTACGCCACTGCTGTGACTGGATCACGGCCTAATAGATGTATGTAGCACATGGTTGCGTTGCGGTGAGCACACAGTGTTTAATCCCACCGTGACCAAGTAGGGTGCCTGCACAGAAAAATATAGGAAATGTCCTATATTTTGCCATATTATGGCCCCAGCCTTTCAACTTTCAAAGGCTTTCTCCTGAACACGACTGTATGCTGCCTGATCATGCGTTCGTGTGCAAGGGGCTTTATAGTCAGCGTGCCGGATATATGTATGGGTGCAATGGGCCTTATAGTCAGCCAGAACAGAAACAAACTTTCCTCCATGCAGGTACTGAAGTTTGAGATCACCCACCACCTCAAAAGCATATCTATGTGCATATTAGACTTTCCACGCACCATGGGTGTGATTCGAAGTCTAGTGAACCAATATATGGCAACTTTTACACAGGGAAGGACACTGAAACTGGTCCAGAGAGAGTGCTGATGTGCAAACGGGGAAGAACCTGTACAATGAGACTTTGTGAACAAAAGCTTCTGCCTCTGCCATTAATTTAGATCTTTGGATGGAAAAAAATGGGTGTCTTTTGATGTGGATTTTCCACCTGAAAATTTATGTCAGAATCCTTTGTGTTAAGGCAATTTTTAGTTATCAAGTTTTACAAGTCCCAGGGGATAGTACCTATCATTGTCTATAAACTTAAAATTGAATGGAAAATGTACATGGAGATAAAGATGCTATTTTTGGTCACTTACTTTTTTGATAGTCAATGTTCCTGATCCACTTTGTCCATCAAATTTCCCATTTTGAAGTGGCTTCTTATCAAAGGACCATTTAAGGGTTGTGTCTTTCTCAGTATTTGTCACCTAAACAAACAGGAAAAATGAATACAGGTTAGCCATCTTGCATGCCTGGTACATATTCAGGGTATCAGTACAGGCGGTCCCCTACTCAAGAACACCTGACTTACATACGACCCCTAGTTACAAACGGACCTCTGGATTTTGGTAATTTACTGTACTTTAGTCATAGGCTACAATAAACAGCTGTAACAGTTATCACAGGTGTCTGTAATTAAGATTTATTGTTAATCCTGGTTCTTATGACAATCCAATATTTTTAAAATCCAGTTGTCACAGAGACCAAAAATTTTTTGACTGGGATTACAATAATAAAGTATACAGTTCCGAGTTACATACAAACTCAACTTAAGAACAAACCTACGGAACCTATCTTGTATGTAACCTGGGGACTGCCTGTATTCTGCAATAATCCCAATAGAAGACAAATAAGTATCTCACGCTGTTGTGGTTGAAACCTAACGTTATTTATATTTTGTTATTACAAATAACAACTTAAACTAAAATATGATTTGTAAAATTACACAGGATTTGTACAAACAGGAACTCAATCTAGCATTGTCTTTGGCTGTTCTTTAAGCTCTCAAGTCCAATCAGAAACCAGAAGGAATTATGTTAATCAATGTAGCATCAAGATAAGGGCCACATGTTCCCTTAACCTGTGGGTTTGTAAGATGTCTAGAAAAATCATTTTCCAAATGGTTCAGGAGCTGTAAATGTGATAAACTGCTTATATTTACCTCTCTCCTTGCTCTTATTCCACCACTGCCCTGCAAGTCACTGCCAGTTTAAATTTGGATATAGAGGATGGTGGTGATTATGGCTGTGTTTATGTACATATGTATATATTTTTATTGATATTTGTGTATATAAGTCCCACATCCCTTTGCCTTTGAAAAGCATCCAGATGTCTACTATACATAGGATGTGCTGAGAGATACCTCACACCTCCTTCTCCTCCAACAACAGGATGCTAGACCCTGTTAAAAAAACATTATAAACATACAAAAACATTATAAAAAATACCTTGCATGTTATGATAACATGACACTCTTCTGTAACCTTCCACTCCAATTGTTCTATAAAATGTGGACCTGTTATAAGTAAATAATCTCATTTGACTGACTGTTCATGATTTCACCAAACTAAAAATTATATGGAGGGAAACTTTTTTTTTACCTTTCTTCTTTTTCCATTGCTTACTTTTTTGCATAGACTCATCGAGAATCTTATCAAAGTCTGTGAATGAAGTTACATACAAATAAATCAATAAAATTTCTTTAAAACTGGTTAAAAGGGAAACCACCAGTGTTACCCATAGCAACCAATAACTGCACACCTTTTACTTTTTCAAAAGTTAAAACCTAAAAACATCTATAGTTGAGTAACTATTCATAGGTAAACTACCAAAAATTACATATATTCATAGGTAAACATAGACAAAATGTGATCTTGGTACAGTAGACTATGATACATTAATGCTGGTAGATTTCAGCTATAAATTGTGTGTAACCTTTACTTTTATTGTATATCTTAGAAAACTTGACACATAACTAATAATAAGCATCTCCAGTTGCTGTACCCCAACAATTAGAAATTAGCAGTGCGAGTTCAAATATGAAGTGACATCTCAAGTGAAATTAGGCATTATACCATGACCATTCTCTGGATTAGGTTGGAGGAGAAATATCTACTGTTTTATATCAATTTCATAAATCCACCTACAAAGTATAGTTTATTTAATTTTACAACATAAAAATGTGCCCTTGAAATACATGGGGCCATGTGATAGCAGTTGGCCCAATAACACATTTGTGTGCATGTAGCCTGAGCTCCACAATATATGGTGCTCACCTTCTCCAGTAAGGACAATACTAAACTGGTTTGCTGCTTTTCCATCTTCCACTTTGGCAGTATATGTGCCTTTATCTTCTTCTCTAAAGTCTTCTTTGATGATTTCAATGAGACCATTTTCTTTGTCAAACTTTATTTTACGTTTCTGCAATGAGAAGTATACTAGACTACTATGTATTATCGCTAATTTTTTTGTTATAGTGCCTTGTGTTCACAGCTAATGCATGTGAAAACACTGAATATTGGAATTTGTGAGGAAAATTGATTAATACACTCCCCCCCATGACATTATGTATTATTAATCACTGCATCCCAATGATCAAATGAAAGACAGGATGCAGACTGAATAATTGACATTGTATAGGGGAACTCTAGGAGGTGGCGGTTACATGTTTTGTCATGCAGTTCAATCAGCATTGAAATAAAAGGAATAGAATTTGCACCTCTCATTAATGTGCTCTCTACTTTTATGATTAGCCACTGGTTTCGACTTTATAAGCTGCATAAATAAACTTTCATGTCAAAACACAGCCTTACACAAGATTAACATTTTGCATCACGAAAGAGAGGGTTGACCATGGTTCTTCTTGACCACCTGGTGATTTTAAACTGACTCATTAAGTGTCCATCACAAAGTTTTGTACTATCCAAATGCACTTTATGGTTAAGGCTGTCACAGGTGCTTAAGTTATGGGTCGCGGGCTCACCCGTGACTCTCAGTATTTGCAAGCGCAGCGCCCTGGCCTCTTACCTTTCCCCGCTCCTGTTCCCGATCCTCCAGCTGTGCGAGCACGTCCCGGTCTCCTACGCTGGCTTCAGAAAATTTAAAGACCCAGCGCTTAGTTAATTGCCGCTGGCCATTTCCCAGAATTCTATATAAATCAGCCTCTCCCTGTACACCCTTAGAGAAAGCATTGTTTCATGCCCTGCACTGTTATTTTGATTTCCCGTTGTGACCCTGGTTCCTTTCCTGACTACGCTCCTCTGCTGCCTGCCTTAACCAAATGCTACTTCCCTGCCTCCAATCCCATGCTGCCTGTCCTGACCTCCTGCCTGTCCCCAACTATGATTCTGCCTGATGTCTGTGTACCTCGCCTTGGCTTTCCCCGCGGACAAAGTCGCACCTGTGGAAATACCTGGTACTACGCTGCACAAATGCATTTTCTCTACAATTTTATTGTATTTGTATTTTTTTTTCATCTTCCGAGTACACAGCATGGAATATGAAGTACCATCACTAGGAAGTACATTTTGTAAAACATTATGGAATTTTAAAGAAGGGGAGTGAAAAATGGAAACACAAAAAACGCTGCTCACACCTGGCCCTCTCCATAGAGAAAAATGTTGAGCAGCGCCTTATTATGGGGAATGATAGGACATGTCCTATCTTTTCCCCGGCTACGGAACAGTACGGCGCCGTGTGCCCATTGCCGGCCTATGTGGGACATATATATGAGATATATACATGTCCCCGAAAAAGGCAGTGTTAATGCAGCCTAAAAGTATGGAGTTCACGTAATGGAAAAAATAAACCCTTAGATTACACTGCCAACCATGGGGCATGAGCTAACAGTCGAGATCAAAATTATCTCTCGGCAGTTGGCAGGGGTCAACCGTATCCAGGGAAAGTGCAAAGAAACATGACACAATAATATATCAGACCTTCTCAGACATAATATTTTGTAAATGATTAGTATTAAAATTATTTTCTTTTCTTTCTAGTGGATTATACCTTCCCAGAGATATGTTATGAGACAATTTATAACTCAGTTACTTACCTGGAGTTCACTGAAAGTACATTCTCTGACGATAAAGCACTGTGCGCCCTGACGATCGTGCGCCCAATATCCTGCATGTGTCGCTTCCCCGCTCAGGTTCAACGGAGTTCACCATCTTTTAAGTGGTGCATGTAAGTGCATTTGCTTGCGACACAATTTGAAAGTTAAATCCCACGCTCAGTCCACATCAGTTGGATTGTCCGAGGGCCCGCCACCTAATTTCTGTTGCGTGAATGCCAGCGTAGCTGCGCTACAAACTGATTGCATGCAACACAATCCCAGCGCAAGCCCCTGTTAAACACCTGTCAAAGCTGCACAAATACCAAAAACGGTGAACGGTCATACAAAAGTGCAACCTGCGACCCTTAGTAAATAAGCCCCAATATTTTGTAAATGATTAATATCAAATTATTTTCTCCGATTTTTGTCTCTCTCTTTTCTTTATGGTAGGTAGGTGACTGTAAATTTCAGTTGTTGAGGTGGTTTTCATTTTCTCATTTATTTTTCTTAAATATTTGATTGTATATGATATATTGATATTTTGTAAATAAAGTGTATGCATACATATATACAGTATATATATAGAAAAACATACTGGTGTATTTTCAATGACTTTGTCATTAAAAATCATTTCCAGATCTGCAGCAGGGGACAGTTTTTCCACTTCTAACCAAAGACGCACATCCCCATTCTCCAGCACTTCCACATTCCAGCCTGATATTTTCTGTATCACTAAAAATATCAAAATATAGCATTAAATCCCATCACGTGTACCAAGCCATCACATTTCATTCATAATATCTTTTCTGTATGCATATACTTTCCATAGGCAGCAGCAGAAAAGCTTGTTTTCAAGCATTTTTGACATACAATGTATTTCTACGTTTAATGTCACCTATTTTCTGTACAAAACAAACTAAAATCTTTTAGGATGGAAAAAAAGACTGTAGAAGTACACTTTAAAGGAAATCTAACATCAGAATGAAGCATGCTAAACCAGGGGCACTTACTCATAGATCCAGGTACCGTGACTATTGTAATGTTCTTATATTTGTCAACCAATCCCTCCTTCCTCCTAAATTAACTTTAATTATAAGCCACACACACTCTGGATGGCAGAGGAACTGGGGGACGTTCTATTTTACAATGTAACAGCCTGTTAAATTCTGAATCATTAGCATAATTTAATAGTTGATTTTAGAAGGAAGGAGACCATGGATAACAAATATAAGATTTACACAGTCACAGTGCCTGGATCTATGAGTAAGTGTCACTGTTTTATCATGATGGATTTTGATGGTTGATTACCGTATATATATTCGTGTATAAGCCAAGTTTTTCAGCACAAAAAATGTGCAGGAAAACCTCACCTCAGCTTATACACGAGTCAATAAAAAAAAAAGCTTATATACTCACCATCTGGGGGCCCCGATGCTCACCACAGCTCCTTAATGTCGGCGCAGCTCCTCTTCTGTCTTCCCCACGGCTCCTCTTCTTTCTTGGGTCTTCTGTAACAGCCGGAATAGACGCAGCCATGTTATCTGCCAGCAGGCGCATACTATGACGCGGCCACTGCTGATGTCATAATATGCATGTAACAGAAGACCCAAGAAAGAAGAGGAGCTGCGATGAAGACAGAAGCGTAGCTGCGCCAATATCAGGGAGCCGCGCTGAGCATCGGGGCCGCCAAAGGGTGAGTATATAAGTTTATTTTTTTTAAGTGCTGGGTGGGCTGGCTGTATACTACTTGGGGCTGGCAGGCTGTATACTACAGGTGGCAGGTTGGCTGTATACTACAGGGGGCAGGCTGGCTGTATACTACAGGGGGCAGGCTGGCTGTATACTAGAGGGGGCAGGCTGACTTTATACTAGAGTGGGCCGGCTGACATTATACTACAGGGGGCTGGCTGTATACTAAAGGGGGCAGGCTGGCTGTATGCTACAGGGAGCAGGCTGACTTTATACTACAGGGGGCTGGACAGCTGTATACTACAGGGGGCAGGCTGGCTTTATACTACAGGGGGCAGGCTGGCTGTATCCGTCAGTGGCTGGCTGGCTGTATACTACATGGGGGCTGGCTGGCTGTATACTACATTGGGGCTGGCTTGCTGTGCACTACATGGGGGCTGGCTGTATACTACTTGGGGGCAGGCTGGCTGTAAACTACAGGGGGCTTGTTGGCTGTATACTACATGGTGGCAGGCTAGCTGTATACTACAGGGAGCAGGCTGGCTGTATACTACTGGGAGCTGGCTGGTCATATACTACTGGGAGCTGGCTGGCTGTATACTGGGGGGGGGGGGGGGGCCAAATTCATTTCCCACCCTCAGCTTATACTCCAGTCAATAGGTTTTCCCAGTTTTTGGTGGTAAAATTAGGGGGCTCAGCTTATACTCGGGTTGGCTTATACTCTAGTATATATACGGTACTTTTAAAATTATTACAGCACCATTAAGGAATTAATGGTGCTCTATAAACAAATTATAATATAAATTTAAAACTATTAAATAATGACAGCATTTACAACTTATGGCTAGGAATATCAGCATGGCAAATAAAGATATGGCAATGTTTGCTTAATCTTCCTTCCAGATATTAAAAATTGTGAGGGCATTTCTTGTGTACAGCCCCCTTCAGGTCAACCCACTGAACTGTAGCATTACAAACAGGTAGCCATGGCACTGTTTATGGATACAAGTAACCATCTAGTTATATAGACTGTGAAAATGCACTTACTTGGATGTTGGACTTCATGGCTTTTTTTGAGCAAATCTGATAATTCTAAGAGGGAACATAATGAAATTATAGAATTGTTAATGACTACTGTTCATTACTAGTTCTATTTCTTTACACAATTATATTATTCAACCTTAGGCCCCATGCACACAACCGTATGGGGGTCCATGATAGGGCTGTACAATTTGTGGCCTTATCACAGCTCCCAGAGGCGCCTGGTCACAGTGTGGTCAACATATAATGAAATGAGTTTTCCATGCTTAACAAATTAATGACCCACCCTCATGCTATCAGATGCAAAGTAGAGCTGATCTTTGGGGAGGGGGGGTGGTGGAGCCCCTGATCTGATACTATTTTATGGATTAAAATTTTTAACACATAAACACTTACATTATACACTTAGTGACAGCTTTCTTGTGCATGATCAGCTCTGGATAACATATGCTTTTTATTAGATTATTTTTACTTATTTAACATTCTGTAACTAATTTCCTACCATCCTTTGTTAGTGTATGGCTAGCTGATACCCCATCCGTATTTGGAACTTCCACTGAATAGACACCTACATCTTCATCAGATGGCTTTTTCAAGATTAACTTGGACCTTAAAAAATAAGAACAATGAACTGTATGTTTCTGAAAAAAAAGGTGCAAATTTTAAAATATGCATTTATTTTTTTTAATTCAATTCAGATCAAGTCTCTGCAACATTTCAGCTGTTTGTAGGCATGTCCCCACATACAGAACTTCCACAAATTCTCATACACCTGTAGGCAATGTCAAAAGAGTAATCATATAAATCATGTACAACGTACTTTGCCATAGAAAGCTACAGATCTTGAACAAAGAAAATAATAATCTAATAAAAATGTTTACTTGTTTCCCTCTGTATAGATGTTTGTTCTCTCTGGATCTGGAGCACCCTTGTAGTCTTTAGACCAGTCGAACTGTGGGGAATCAACTGGATCTGGATTCTCAAAGGATAGGTATATGAATCCTTCATCATCCACACCAACCTCAATTTCATTTGTGCCTGTGGGTGTGAAATAAATAATTTAAATGCTTTGTAGGATGTCAGGGCTACAATCAGGGCAGGTTAAAAGGAGTCTGTAACATTGCACATGCAGTCTAACAGCAGGAGTGGAGGAAACTGTTAGAGCACACAGTAAGGACACCAGAATGTTGGAAACAAATATATAGGCAGCCACCTGGGTTACCTACAAGATCGGGACTGTAGGTTTGTGCTTAAAGGGTATTTCAGGAATATGAACTTCTGAGACAAAAAATGATAAATCTATAAATAAATGAGTAAAATGAAACTCAATATCATGAATCAAAAAAATGGAGCTTAAATAGTTTGCTTTTATGATTCACTAAATTTTATGGGCTTTCTAATGCCCAACTTCCATAATCCTCCATGCTCTGCTCCCTGTGATGATCTAACAGACTGTCTTGCTCTGTTACCATAGTAATGATGTGTGTAACTGCCATCACTGCACATTGCTTCACTGAGATAACCCACTTAATAACCCACAATGTGCTGCTTGTATTGCTTCCTTAGCTTCCATGCACAGGAAGCAGTTCTCTACAATACTAACTGACATCATTGGAGTTTGCAGGTAATTAAGGAAACTTAACAGCTAAAGCCTAATGCAAAGACTAGAACAAGGCAGCAAACTTGTCCTTAGTTACCTGCAGCCTCCGTTACCAGTGGCTTATACAGCCCTACATGTGGATAAAGAAGTAGCAGCCGCTGGTGTAGAAAGTTTGTTCCTCCGCCCCCGCCACACTGAACACCCGCTCTGATGCCACACTACTGGCCTGACAGGAAAGCTTCTCTACTGCAAACTCTGCAAGTTGCAGCCACACATCAAGTTTGGCTTCCCAGTAGTCCAGGGTATCCTCTACCTGGGTAGGTCACCACCTGCTGGTGAAGGGTCTGCTCCATGTCCTGCTGCTGGTGGCGGCCACCCTCCTCACTAGGCGGGTGAAGTAAGCTGCTCATTAAGGACTCCAGACTTAAGCTGCTGCTGATGGAGCTTCTACTGCTCCTACCCCCCCCCCCCACACTCTCCCCACAGCAGCCGTGGCAGTAGTACCTGAGCGATGACTGCCAGGAAGCCCCTTGTCAGACCTGACAGAGGATGGACAATGGGGCACATAGGCAGCGGCCAACTATCTGCACAGTATTTCTCTATAATATGCCAGTTGTTCCTCCCTCTTGGCAGCTGGAATAAATGCACCCATTTTTGACTGGTAGTGAGGGTCCAAGAGGGTGGAGAGCTAAAAGTCATCCCTATGCCGGATGTTGACTATTCGGCTGTCACTAGTTAGGCAAAGCAGCATGCTGCGGGGCCATCTGCGCAAGTGACTCTGAAGGACTCCCGGTCTCCATATCCACAGTATACTGCCACTGTGCTTCTGGGTCATCTGCCTCATCTTCTACGTCCTCCGAATCCTCCTGCTCCTCCTATCCTGTCACCTGAGTAGAAAAACCACTAATTTCACAAGACTCTGCTTGTGCTCCAATTTCCTCCTCATCCTCCAGTTCAGCCCCCACTGGACTCATGTGGCTATGAGATGTAGTCGCCACTTCTCCAGTGCCCTCACCAGAGAGATTTTGCAGCATCTGTTCCAGGACATGAAGCAGTAGAATGACGTTAATCATCCCGCAGTCCTGGTGACTGACAAATAAAGGGGTCTCTTCAAAGGGCCTGAACAAACGGCAGGTGTCACACATGGGCTGCCAGTGGCTGACATAAAACAGCGCGCGTTGGGTGAGCATGGGCTGAGCCCTCTCCATAGCAGGTAAGTCTTTGCTGCATATTGCCATCTTGGTGACGATCGTGCACCCGGTCTATCAAAATATAATAACGTTCTTTTACTGCGTTTAACCCTGTAACGGAAAAGAGCGCCCAAAGTTGAAAATGGCACTTTTTTGCCATTTTGAAAAATACTAAAAATTCTATGAAAAATTATCAAAAGGTCATACAGTCCAAAAATTTGTAACATTGAAAACGTTGTCAAAAGTCGCACAAAATGACTTCACACACAGCTCTGTACACCGAAGCATGAAAAAGTTATTAGCGCCAGAAATGGCAAAATGCCCCCAAATTGTTTTGTAAGGAGGTTTTAATTTCTGTAAATGTTTGAAAAAATTATAAAACCTATACAAATTTGGTCCCCCTGTGATCGTACCGACCCAAAGAATAAAGTAGACATGTCATTTGGGGCGCACAGTGAAAGCCGTAAAATCCAAGCCCACAACAAATTGGCACAAATGTGTTTTTTTCACCATTTTCACTGCATTTGGAATTTTATTCCATGTCCCAGGACATGCCATGGAATATTCAATACCATCACTATGAAGTGCAATTTATTACGCAGAAAACATCACAGAACTCTTTACGGGTAAAAATAAAAAAGTTGTAGATTTTTGAAGGTGGGGAGTGAAAAATGGAAATGAAAAAACAAAAAAAGGCCAGGTTGTTAAGGGGTTCAAAGTTCTAGTTACTGAACTTGATAGATATATCTACCAATAAAATTGAATTATTAGCTAAATATTCTTTAGGTCCATAAGGGGTTGAGCTTTAGTCACCTGTCATTATCAGAAACATTGCTCCCTGCAGATTAGGAAGGAGAAAGTTAAGGAAAAAATGATGAGAAACTTCTCTCATAAATAAAGTATATGAAAAGTTTATGATTATCACCTGCTCTTTTTAAAAAAATAAAAAATAGCTTTGGAGGTTTATTTACACTGTTAGATGTAGCCTTTTTTCAGATCAAAATCACCATCAAAATCAATTATGATAAACCAGGGGCACTTACTGATAGATCTAGGATCCGTGACTGTGGTCATTTTCCTATGTTTGTTGTCCATGGCCTCCTTCCTCTAAAATCAACTTTTACAATTATGCTAACGAGCCAGAAAAGCTATGAGCATGTTTTCAGAGGCCTTCCATGTTGTAGCTGCACAGGCTGTTATATTCTGAAGGAGAGTTTCCCCCTCCCACTGTATACTTAGTGCTGCCAGATTACATGAAGTGCAGGGGGAGGGTGAGACTGGGACTTGTTGCTGCAGTATTCATTATCCCAGTGCCCTTTAGGCTCATTAGCATAATTTTAAAATGTGATTTTAGAAGAAATTAGATCATTAGATCATAACTGTGAGAATCTTTTTATAAGTGCCCACGGTTTATCATACATGAATTTGATGGTAGATTAATTGTTATTCAAGCATGCAAAAATCTGGATAAATTGTTTTGGTGAACTAAATGCAAAACTGATCACATTAAAACTTTCTATTGACTTTAATGAAACTTTCCGAACCTGGCTTTGTCACAGGTGTCACAGGATCGCAAGGCACAGATGCAATACCAGGACCAGACGTGTTAACAGCCAGAACGCGGAACTGGTAACTCTTATCTTTTTCCAGATTAGAGATCTAAGAAAGAAATATCAAATCAAGTAAGTAATAATGTAAGTGATACACTGTAGGTCTCACACAGGTAACCATTAGCCAAGAGGCCTATTTTGACATCATAAAATAGTTTATCTGCCCATTTCACATGGCTCCATGCACATGACGTGTGTTTCACTGGGCAGTAACCCCAGAGATGCTCTATCTTTTGACTGAGTCATGGCATGGTGAGACACTTTGTGCTGTGACTGGGTTTAATAGATCTCTATGGGGGCCATGACCTGGCCACAATTTGTGCTGGGATATCACACATGGTTGTGTTTATAGAGCTTAAAGTGAATCTAAAATATGTACCTTCATATGTGTGTTAGGTATAGGATCCTCACTGATCCTTTTCCAGTCTCCAGAGCCTTCTTCACATGCCTCTACAAGGTAGCCAGTCACCACGCTGCTTCCTGTGTATATTGGGAATTCCCAGTGGAGCATCAGGGTGTTGTCTCGCACTTCTCTGCATCTAACATCATATGGCGGACCTAAAATTTAAAATACAAATGTTGTGACAGAGGTGTAACCTTAAGATTCTGGGTCCCTTTGCCAAAGAAGGTCCAGAGCTACCATATATTATTTAGTGCACTGCTGTTAACCCATTTGGCTCAACTGGGCTCGATCTGACATCAGAGCCAAGGTGTGAATGCCTCCTCTGATGTACTCTGATGAAAAGATGAATCTGACAGTATTGCAGCAGCTACATTCTTTACAGTTGTCATTAACACAAGATGATTGGCTTCTGGGACCAAAAGAGAACAGACAATTCCTTTTACTTTGTCATACATTGATTTACTGATTTCTGTAGATAATAGTGGAAACTTGATGAACTTCATAAAAGCAGTGCTTATAATTAAATTCTATTTCTATCCATATCATTACCTGGCTCAGGCATGGTCCATTCCTCACATTTAAAAAGGTCACTTGGCTCAGACATCTTTCCAACTCCTGCCGAATTCATAGCTCGAGCACGGAACTCATAGAAGTGTCCTTCAGTTAGACCTGTTACCTTGGAAATACATACATTACCTTACAACAATCAACTTAACTAAGGACAGATACAAATGAATGACAGATGGAAAAGAAACAAGAAATTATACCTTGCATATTGTTTTTTGGATTGGCTCATTATTGACATCTTTCCAAGCAACATCATCAGAATCATGTTGATCAAGAAAATATCCTTGTATTTCTTTCCCTGCTGTGAATTTTGGAGCTTTCCAACATATTGTCATTTCATCTTTCCCACAGCTCAAGAGAGCAAAATTATAAGGAGCCGATGGACAGCCTATAAAGGAATTATAGGTGTAACGTGATAGGTTTTTTCTGCCAGGATTCACAGAAATATCTCAAGTCCTGCTTCTAAACAAAGAGATTGCTAGCTCTACTTGTCAGCTTGTAAGCAGGACCCCCACATTTTATCTTAGAGTCTTCACAACATGAACAGAATTTACAACTTTTTCACATTAAAGGGATATTCTCGTTTAGTCATTCACATTTAATTGAACTCATCTGTCATATACAGACATTTCTTCAAGTGGATGTTATTAAAAAAATGTTCCTTTGTGAATATTATTTTCCATAGAAACCTTGTCCGTGGATATGGCCACTGCTTCAAGAGTGATTGCACAACTAAACGCATAAAGACAATTTCCAATAAATGTAGCGAAGTTGTCCCATAGAAACCTTGTCTATGGATATGGCCACCATTTCAGGAGTGATTGCACAAAGAAACAAATTGTTTTACAGGGATTTACTGCTTGTCCCACAGACATCCTGTGGTAATGGACACTGAATCTAGGTGGTTGAAAAGGCTCAATAGCTCTGGCCACCGCTTCCTGTATCTATCTCATTTCTAAGGAACAAAACATGGCTCCATTTATGGTATATTATCTTCACTTAGGTACATTTCTTTAATAATTGAAGAAATGTATCTATATGGCAACCCAGAGAATGGCCAGATGGGAATACCCTTTTAAGCTATGTTTTTCCATATTCAGTGGCTCAATTGTTAGGCCATGCAGTCTTAAATTGGGGCAGCACGGTGGCTGAGTGTGTAGCAGTACAGCCTTGCAGTGCTGGGGTCCTGTGTTCAAGTCCCACCAGGTCAATATCTGCAAAGATTTTGTATGTTCTCTCCGTGTTTGCGTGGGTTTCCTTCAGTTTCCTCCCACACTCCAAAACATACTGGTAGGTTGAATGGATTGTGAGCCCCATTGGGGACAGGGACCGATTTGGCAAGCTCTGTGCAGCGCTGCGTAATCTGTGTGTGCTATTATTATTATTATTATTATTAAATTCAGCTATTACAGGAAGCCTGACAAATTTGCATTCAATCCTTATTCCTCATTCACATTGTCACACTAAAAGTATAATGATCTGTTTTCAAATGTAATAGTTATGGTCTTCATGAGTAGAAAGATGCTGGGAAAGCATATGGTTTTGCACTTACAGATCGCTTCATTTATATTCAGTGGGTCAGATATTGGTGATCTTTCACTAAGTCCAGCTTCATTTACTGATCTCACACAGAATTCATAGTCTTTACCAGTCTGCAGCTGAGGCACAGTAAACCTGTAAATAGAAACAATTATTAATAAATTACGGTTTATAGATAGTAAACTCTTGCAAGCAGGGTCCTTACTTTGATTGTTTCATATGACTGTTTTTACTCTGTAATTTCTTATTTTATTTTTTTATGTCCTCTATGATTTGTAAAGCGCTATGGAATATGATTGTGCTGTATAAATAAAGATTATTATTATTGAAGTGTAGTACATCTGTTTCCTTTTAATAAAGAATTTTGGGGAGAAGAACAATATGAAATTATTGATAACTTTTTTTTAGATTTTTTGTTCATTACTGTGATTGTTCGTTCCCCACACACAGACTTAGGGCCGACTGTCAGCTCTGCCGCATTTTAGGGAAATAATAACTGTGCATCATATATCAATATAATGCATAAAGTTCAATCCTTACCATAGTGATCAGTCCATGGCACTACATATGTCATGCCTGTGATCACAGAGTGATCACACAGTAATGTGAAATAGGCCTTACATGACCCTGTGTTCCTATTACCACTTGTTCCTGATAATTGCACCAGTTATCAGTGCATGTAAGGCCCTTAAGGACTTATTTAAACATCAACTTTTAATTTTTATTTTTCCAAACAAAGCTATTGGATATATATAATGGATCCACCCAGTTGCTTGAAGGGTCATAATTTTAGGTAATTTAAAAGTATGATTCACTTATTTTTATGTCAAACTCTGCCACTGTCAAATCATGACACAGTCCCCCTTGCATCACCAACCCATTGGCACCATTAGCCCTTTTTGCATAGTAGAAATTAGTTCTTGTTCTCTTTTAGTAGTCTGAGAGGTGAGCTCTTGAGCTCTCATTTACATAACATCACCAAGTGTCATTTGCTTTTCAGTATGAGACAGGAGTGTTATACTTCCAATGAGCTGCAGCCCTAAATGATTACAAGTGTCATTTCTTGACTGTATGTTGAACCAATTTATTGCAACAATTTAAGTGAATAAGTGACAAGGTAATTATTTAATCAGTGCCCATTTTCAGCTAAAAGAAGGGTGCAAGTTAGTTAATAAGGCTCTATGGGAACCTGCCACTAGCTGTATTTGTGAAAAATGTGGTTACAGGTTCTCATTGAATTTGTCAGCCTGTTCATGCTGTTTTTTGTTTGTGTGAACACTGGTGTATTCCATCCACTGACAGCCGTGATTGATTTACAATACATCTGTCTCTGCAGCTCAGCTCCGGTTCATAAACATTTTATCCGCTGTTACTGACATAATCTCTCTGCACTCATTTGCTGTTTTGCCATATCTGGATTTCACCTCCTGAAAGAGGACAGCCTTCCTGTTTGCCTTCTATAGTAAGCTTGCTGTGTACCTGTATTCTGGTATCTTTAAGGGAATCTGCCCCCCAAACCACCCAAACCAAACGTCCCACCTCTAGTGAGTTGCTCTGCATGATGGCATTGAAATAAGTCAGTGGCTCCTGTGAATTATAAAATTAACCCCCACCACTCAGTTTTGTGATCCTGTGAATTGAGTCAGCCGAGTGTTCTTAAACTAATCTGAGTCTGAGCCTGCAATACCCCATTCCTCCTGTGTCCTCTTGTAAACATACCTCTTTCTATGCTGTAGCTTAGCAGGAGGAGTGTGCAGGAGTCCTGTTTACAATAGGACAGAGGAGTAAGGGCTCATTCACACGGCCTTTCTTGGGGATGTGCATATACATCCCCATAACTGCAATTGCGGCCCGGCAGCGGTATGGTGCTACACATGTGGCACCGTTCCGCGCCGTACACCTCAAAAAGTTAGAGCATGCTCTATCTTTTTGAGAGTGTGCGGCCGTGCGCCACTGTTTCCCATGGAGGGAGGAGGGGTCACCTCCAGCCCACGGCGGGCATACCGCGTGTAAATGTATCCTATGGGAGGGTTTAAGCCTGACTGACTAAATTCACAGGATTACAATGCAGAGTGGGGGTTCATTTTTTAATTCACAGGAGCCACTGAGTCATTTCAATACCATAATTGAGAGCAACTCAGTAGAGAAAATGCAGTAGGACCTTCAGTTTGGGAGGCTAGATGTGCTCAGCCTTTAAACTCTTTGCTTGTATCCAAGCTATTCTTTTCTTTTGTGATTTTCTATTGCATTTGTCCTGATGGGTTTGTCTTGGCTCTGGAGACTATTCCTCTATGTTTCTACTGTCTTGTCTTCATCTCTGCGTTTTGCACTTTTGCACAGTAAGGATCCTGCATTGCAGTAATCTGTATCTGTTTGACTTTTTGTCCTTCTATTCGGCGTAAAGCATTTGAAAGAATAATGGATTGATTGTTGTTGATTTGCTACAATCATTTCCACTTTCTAAAACACACTATATTGGAGAGGCACTATCATGCTTTACTAAAGCATTATTTTCAATATGCCTTTTCACACCAGTGTGAATCTGCCATAAAATGTGCCATACTTCTTTTTGCTGCTGCGTTGCTGATATCTGTGATCACAGATACAAGCCCATTAGAGTTTTCCATATTGTGGAATCCTGACATTCCACCCATACAAACATTTTATTAAGTTCTTTTATACTACAGCATTTTGCTAACTATTATATGATATCAGTGTAGTGTCCAAACTACATTTTACTTTCATACCTTGTACACTGCAGTGGCTTGTTGTTTACAGGATGCCACACATCCTCCCCTACCAATCGACTGTATAAGTAATAACCAAGAATCTCGGGTTCATGTTCAACTTTCTCCCACTGTACTACTGAAGATGTCTTTGTGTCTCGAAGGGCTGTTATATGCCCCGGAGCAGGAGGAAGCACTGCAGAGAAAAAACATTCAATAGATTGACATTAATTAAAAAAGAGCTTTTTCCAACCCAGCATGCACACAAATGTGTGCTATCACAGGCTAAAAACACCTGATCCCCAGGTCCACTTGTGCAGGCTGTGTGTCATTGGTTAAAGAGAGCAGATCTCATGTTTTACGGTAGAATAGATTGCCTGGGCCACAAACATGGCCAGGAATAGGACCTGCTCTGAGTGTGGTGGTTTAGCTAGTCGGCTCACACATTTGTCCATGTGCTATCCATTGAATTAAT
>WNYA01002689.1:0-33535 GCA_019512145.1 Engystomops pustulosus | reverse complement strand
CGTGAGTATATAGAGGGCCAGTGCAACTGTACAGCAGATAATTAAACAGGGTGTTGTGTAGTAATATAGGAGGCAGTGCACTGTACAGCAGATAATACAGTGGCTGTGTAGAGTTAGTATATAGAGGCAGTGCATGACAGCCAGGATATACAGGGTGTGTGTATTGTAGTATATGAGGCAGTGCACTGTACAGCAGATAATACAAGGAGTGTGTAGTATGTATATATAGAGCAGTGCACTGTACAGCCGATAATTAACAGGCTGTGTAGTATATAGAGGGCAGCATGCGGCTGTAACAGAAGATCTAATACCAGGCTGTAGTAGTATATAGAGGCAGTGCACCATGCTAAGGCAGATATACAGTGTGAGGTGTATGTAATATATAGAGGCAGGCTGCACTGTACAGCAGCTGATTAATACAGTGTAGGGTGTAGTTATGTGTATATAGAGGCCGTGCCTTACAGCGATAATAGACAGGGTTGTGTAGTATTATTATTAGAGGCAGTGCAACTGTACAGAGATAATACAGTGTGTGTGTAGATATAGAGGGAAGTGCAACGTACAGCAGATAAATACAGAGGGATGTGTAAGTATTATAGAGCAGTGCACTGTACAGCAGATATAACAAGGGGTTGTAGTATATAGGAGGCAGATGCACTGTACAGGCAGATAATACAGGGGGTCTTGTAGTATATAGAGGCAGGCAAGCACTGACAGCAGATAATACCAGGGTGTGTAGTATATAGAGGGCACAGGCACTGTTAACACGCAAGATAGATTTACAGGGTGTGTAGGTGGTATATAGAGGCAGTGCGCTGTACGGCAGATTAATAACAAGGGCTGTGGTATGTATTATAAGGGCAGTGCACTGTACGCAGGAATATTTACAGGCTGTGTGTAGTATAATATAGGGGCAAGTGCACTGTACCAGCAGATGTTTAATACAGGGGTGTAGTTATTGTGAGTTTAGATTAGACGGCAGTGCACTGTACAGAGATAATACAGGGTGGGGGTGTTGGTGTAGTATATAGAGGCAGTTGCAATCTGTACAGCAGAAGAATATACAGGGTGGTAGTAGAGTACTATATGAGGCAGGTGCATGTTACAGCAAGCTAATACAGGCTGTGTAGTATAGGGGGCAGTGCACTGTTACAAGCAGTAGATTAACCAGGTGTGTAGTATATAGGGGCCAGTGCATGCTACAGAGATAAATACAGGGTGTGTAGGATATAGAGGCCATGTGCACTGTACCAGGCGATACAGATATACAGGTGTTGTGTAGTGATTATATAGAGCCGCAGTGCACTGGTAACAGCGAGATAATACAGGGCTGTGTCAGTATATAGAGCAGGCACTGTTACAAGCAGATAAGACCAGGGGTGTAGTATTAGAGGCAGTGCGCTGTACAGCAGAATAATACAGGGTGTTGGTAGGTATATAGAGGCAGTGACATGTTTACAAGCAGATAACCACAGGGTGTGTAGTAGTATATAGAGGGCGTGCTGCGCTACAGCAAGGATAAACAGGGCTGTTTGTAGATATATATAGAGGCAAGTGCACGTACAGCAGATAATAACAGGGGCTGCGTAGTATATAGAGGCAGTGCGCTGTACAGCGAGTAATTTTTTTAAAACCCAGGGTTGTGTAGAAGGATTATAGAGGCCAGTGCACTGTACAGCAGAATAATACCAGGGGTCGTGTGTAGTATATAGAGGCGGTGTGGCATTGTTAACAGCAGGATATTACAGGGTGTTGTAGATAGTACGCTATATAGAGGAGCGCACTGTAACAGCAGATAAACAGTGTTGTGAGTATATAGAGGCAGTGCACTGTACAGAAGATAATACCAGGCTGTTGTAGATATAGGGGCAGTGCACTGCCAGCCAGAGAATAATACCAGGGTGTGTAGATATTAGGGCAGTGCACTGTTTACAGCGATAAACAGGAACGTGTTGTAAGTATATAGGAGGCCAGTGCACTGACAGCAGCAGGTAATACAGGGTGTGTAGTGGATATAGAGGCCGTGCATGTAACAGCAGGGATAAATACAGGGCAGTGTATGTGTGAGTATATAGAGGCAGTGCATGTAAGCAGATAATACAGCGGTGGTTGTAGTAGATAGAGGCAGTGCCGTGGTTACCAGCCAAGATAATACAGGGGTGGTTGTGTGTAGTATATAGAGGCCAGTGCACTGTAACGCAGATCATATACAGGGGTGTGTAGTATAGTTATAGAGGCAGTGGCCGCTGTTCACAGATAGATAATACAGGGGTTTGTAGTATATAGAGGCAGCCGCACTGTTACCAGCAGATAAACAAGGGTGTTTTGAAGGGATATAGGAGGGCAGCGCACTGTTACAGCAGATAATACAGGGGGTGTTGTAGTTGAGTGTGTAGTATATAGAATGGCAGTGACACTGTTACAGAAGATAAATAACCAGTCTGTGTAGATTAAATTAGGGCGCATGCACTGTACAGCAGATAATACTATCAGGGTGTGTAGTATATAGGGGCAGTGGCAATGTTGACAAGAGATATTAACAGTGTGTTGTAGTATTGAAGCCTTAAGAGTAGATATAAAGGGGTGCAGTATTTAAGCTGCACTGTACACGCAGATAATACAGGGTGGTGTAGTATTATAGAGGCCAGTGCACGTTCACAGCAGATAATGACAGGGTTGGTAGTATATAGAGGCAGGCGGTTGCAACTACAAGCAGATTAATACCAGGGTGTGTAGTTATTGAGGCAGTGCAGCTGTACAGCCAGATCAGACAAGGGTGGTAGTATAGAGGTGACGGTAAAATATAGGGTGGCGATATAGAGGCCAGTGCGGCTGTACAGCAAGATTAATACGGTGGTGTGTATATAGAGCAGTGCACCGTACAGCAGATAATCAAGGTGGGTAGTATATAGAGGCAGTGCACGCTTAACAGAAGATAATACAGGGAGCGAGTTTAATATTGTTAGGTAGTTTAGTATATAGAGGCAGTGCCACCTGTACAGCAGTAGATATCACAGGGGCAATGTGTAAGTAGTGATAGGATGTTGCATTCTGGTAGTTGCGGAGCGTTATACAGCAGATATACAGGGTGGTTGTAGTATTATAGAGGCAGTGCAATGTACAGCAGATATACAGGGCTTGTGTAGTATTATAGAGGCCAGCATGGTGCACTGCTACAGGCAGATAATTACGGGCTGTGTTAGTATATAGGAGGCCAGGGCACTGTTACAGCAGATAATTACAGGCTGTAGTAGTATATAAGATGCGATGCATGATAACTTATATACAGTTTAGTGATTATATCTAGAGGCAGATGCTTTTGAGAATACAGGGTGGTGTGTGTAGTTGTAGTATATAGGGCAGTAGCGACGTACAGGCAGATAAATTACAGGGGGTGTGTAGTATATAAGGCAGCGACAGTGCATGCACTGACGCAGATTATATAAGAGGTTGTGTGCGTAGTATATAGAGGCAGTGGCAGCGCTGTTACAGCGATTAATCACAGGGTGTTGTAGTAGTATATAGAGGCAGGCGCATGTATAAGCAGACTAATAACAGGGTGTGTGTGTAGTATATAGAGGCCAGGGCACGATTACAGGCAGAATTAATACAGGGGTTGTAGTATCATAGGGCCAGTGCCACTGATACAGAGATCTAATTACAGGCGTTGTAGTATATAGGGGCCAGCAGCAGTGGCATGTACAGAATGATAATACATTTTTGGTGTAGGTTGGGTGTAGATTCTAGAGGCAGGCACTGCTACAGCAGATAATGACCGGCGTTATGTGTATATTATAGAGGGGCAGTGCACTGTACACAGATAACAGGAGTTAGAAATGACAGGGTACGCAGATAATACAGGGGTATGTGTAGTATTATAGAGGCAGTGCCTGTACAGGCAGATAATACCGGGCAGTTGTAGTTATAGTTGAGAGGCAGGGCACGGTACAGAGATAATAAAAACAGGGTTGGTTAGTATATAGAGAGGCAGTGCACTGTACAGGCAGATAATACAGGGTTGTCTGTGTATATAGGGGCGGGCACTGTACAGCAGATTAATACAGGGGCTCTGTTGTAGTATATAGAGGCAGTGCACTTGTACAGCCAGATTAATACCAGGGTGGATTGAGTAATAGGAGGCAGTGCACAAGTACAGCAGAAAACAGGGCTTGTGTTAGTTATAGAGGCCAGTGCCACTGTACAGCAGATAATACAGGGGTTTGTGTAGTATATAGAAGGCCAGTGCACTGTACAGCAGATAATACAGGGCTGTGTAGTTATATAGAGGGTAGTGCATGGTAACAGCACAGAAATACAGGGCTGTGGTGTATATTAGTATGTGAGGCCGTGCACTGTACAGCAGGATAATGACAGGGGTGTGTATTTGTATTATAGAGGCAGTGTGCAATGGTACAGGCAGATCATACCAGGGGCTGTGTGAGTAGTATAGAGGCAGGCGCTGTACCCCGCAGATTAATATAGGGGGTGTGTAGTATATAGCAGGCAGTTGCCGATGTACCAAGCAGATAATAACAGGGTGTGGTAGTATATAGAGCAGGTGCTACTGTAACAGACGTAAATACAGGGTGTGTGTAGTATATTAGAGGCCAGTGACACTGTGTACAGGAGATAATTACAGGGCTGTGCGTTCTATAGAGAGGCAGTGCACTAGATACAGCAGATAATACAAGGGCTGTGCTAGTATATAGAGGCAGGAGCGGCACTTGTAAGCAGATTGAATAAAGGGCTGTGTAGTTATAGAGGCAGTGGCACTGTACAGCAGATAATTACAAGGGGCCTGTTGTGTAATTAGAGGAAGTGCACTGTAAGTACAGCAGGAATACAGGTGTGTTGTAGTATATCAGAGGCAGTGCACTGTACAGCAAATAATACAGGGTGTGTTGTAGTATATAGGAGGCAGTGCACATGACAGCAGATAATACAGGGCTGTGTCATGTTAGATATAGAGGCAGTGCGCTGTACAGCAGATAATACAGGGTGTTGAGTATATAGAGGAGTGCCACTGTACAGCAGATAATAAAGGGCTTTAGTGTTTAGTATATAGAGGCAGTGCACTGTACAAAGAAGAAACAGGTTGTTATCTAATACAGGGCGTGTAGTTGTGTAGTATATAGACGGCAGTGCACTGTACAGAAGATTCATTACAGGATGTGTAGTAGATAGAGGCCAGTGCACTGATACAGCAGATATCAATACAGCTCTGTGCAGTAGTATGGAGGCAGTGCAGTACAGCGTAGATAATACAGGGCTGGTCGTAGTTAGTATATAGAGGCAGTGCACATGTACAGTAGTGTAGTATTATAGAGGCAGTGCACTGATACAGTTGTAGTGTAGTATGGATAGGCACGTGCACTGTACAGTAGTGAGTATTAGAGGCAGTGCAACTGTACAGTAGTGTAGTATGGATAGGCAGTGCATGTTACAGTAGTGTAGCATAGTAGAGGCAGGTGCACTGTACAGTAGTGTTAGTATTGTATATAGTATTAGAGCAGTGCACTGTACAGTAGTGTAGTATGGATAGGCAGTGCACTGTACAGTATGTTGTACGTTATAGAGGCAGTGACACTGTACAGTAGTGTAGTATATAGAGGCAGTGTGCACTGTACACGTAGTGTAGTATATAGCAGTGCATGTTTACAGTTACGTGTTATATATAGAGGGCAGTGCACGCTACAGAGTGTAGGATGTATAATAGAGGCAGGCACTGTACAGTTAGTTAGTTAGATAGAGGGCAGTGCACTGTACAGTAGTGTAGTATATAGAGCGTGACTGTACAGTAGTTTGTAGTATGGATAGGCAGTGCACTGTACAGTAGTGTATAGTATGGATAAGGCCAGGTGCCTGTACAGTAGTGTAGTATATAGGAGGCAGTGAACACTGTACAGTAGTGTAGTATATAGAGGCAGTGCACTGTACAGTAGTGTAGTATGGATAGGCAGTGCACTGTACAGTAGTGTAGTATATAGAGGCAGTGCACTGTACAGTAGTGTAGTATATAGAGGCAGTGCACTGTACAGTAGTGTAGTATGGAGAGGCAGTCCATGTCTGCAGAAGGATGACGCCTGTGAGTAGCGGGTGCTGAGGTCCTGCCCCCCCCCCCAGCTTTTCCCGATTACTGTTTTTCAACAAAGAGTCTCCTCAGTCTTTCCCAAGCGGACCCCGGGGTTCATCATGGCGCACCGTGTGGACTCGGATTTCCTCTCTACAAGGGAGGCATGAGGGGGGTTGGGATCCGGGTGGACCCTACCTGGACAATGCTATTAAATAATCCCCAGAGGGGGGACGCTGTCGATCGGCGGTAGACACAATAACAAGCCACCGGGTGTTCCGGCAATTAAGGAAGAAAAGTATGCTACTCACACACAGGGGAGCATCCGCATCAATTCTCAGCAACCCAGGGAGCTAGCCATCAATCTCAGCACCCAAGGGGAGAGCCCTCAGCCATCAATCTCAGCAACCCAGGGGGAGGGAGCATCAGCATCAATCATCAGCACCCAGGTGGAGGCCACAGCCATTCAATCTCAGAGCAACCCAGGGGGGCCCTAGGCATCAAAACTCAGGCACCGGGGCGGAAAAAGATCCAGAAGTAAAAGAGAAGCGCCCCCAACCCCTGGAATATCAAGAACGCTGCCCCCATCTATAGCCAAGGAAACTGCTGGAATCTAAGAGAAGCCATGACCACATCCCTGGTCTACAGATTGTGCCAAAGGAGAGCTACGGTTGAGGAGCTAACGGGGGGGTCTGCCGTGTGAGGTAAGGCGGTATGCAGGTGAGGGGGCTCACGGGGGGAGGCTTCCGGGGGGATGGTAGTCGCGGTGAGGACTGGGACTTGGCCGGGGTGAGGAGAACGGGGCGGGGGAGCTTGCGGTGAGGAGCTACGGGGGAGGTCTGCCGGTGGGGAGCTACGGGGGAGGTCTGCCGGTGAGGAGCTACGGGGATGGCGAGGTTCTGCCGGGTTAGGACTAGCGGAAGCCTGACACGGGGGAGAGGTCGTAGGCCGGTGGGAGGAGGGGCTACGGGGTTGAAGGGGGAGCATACAGGGAGTTTTATGCCAGGTGAGGAGGGCTACGGGGGAGGTTCATGCCGGTTTTGGAGGGATAGCTACGAGGGGAGGTCTGCCGGCTGAAGGGCTAGGGAGACTGCGTGTGGTGAGGTAGCTACGGGGGGGAGGTCTTATGCGGTGAGAGGAGGAGCTTAGGGGGAGGTCTGCCGGTGAGGAGCTACGGGGGAGGTCTGCCGGTGAGGAGCTACGGGGAGAGGTATGGGAGGAGGCTTACGGGGAGGCTCTACTGGTGTGAGGAGCTACGGGGGAGTCTACTGGTTGAGGGTAGCTACGGGGAGAGGGTCTACTGCGTGAGGAGGCTACGGGGGAGGTCTACGTGGTGAGGAGCTTACGGGGGAGGTTTCTACTGGTTAGGACGGAGCAAAGGGGGGGGGCATGGTGAGGGTAGGGGACGATACCGAAGGTTGAGGATGAGGAGATAAGGGGGCGAGGATCGCCGGTGGTGTGAGCGACAGGGGGGAGGGTCTGACGGTTGAGGACGCTACGGGGGGGGGAGGTCTGCGGTGAGGAGTACGGGGGGAGGTCTCTGCGGTGAGGAGCTACGGGGGGAGGTTCTACCGGTTCTAGAACGGTTGAGTGGGAGCTTAACGGGGAGGTGTCCTACCGGTGGGGAGGAGCTACGGATGAGGTGTCTTACCGTGAGGAGGACCTACGGGCGGGAGGTTGGGTCTAACGGTTGAGGGGGTGAGGGGGTACGGGGAGGTCTACTAATGGAGGGGGTACGGGGGGGGGTCTACTAATGACGGGGGTACGGGGGGGTACCCCCAGACGAAGGCTCTGTTACGAGCCGAAACGCAGCGTCGGGGATATCGCCAATCCGGACAGTGGGAGGTCAACTTCACTATCACCTTTTGTTCATTGTAAGGTATTATCTTCTACCTGTGTATACCTCTCATTATATGTCATCTGTCCTTACTATAGACAGTGTAATTCCCTTATGGTGTGCCCGGGGGGTTGAGGGTGTCATGGGGAGACTCTCTCATTTGTTGTCCCGCCATGCACTGTCATTCCCCTCAGAATTGTTCTGAGGGGATTCTCATCCTGTTTTATCATTATGTCTTAAATTAGTCATCCTTAATAAAGTTATTTTTTACTACATTATTCAGACTCAATTGGTCTTTATAGGTGTACTTTTACCCCTTTTTTTTCCTGTCCTCCTTGAAAGGGGTACCTTTTGTTTTAATGAGGGTGGTATAGGGGAGGCTTACATAATGAGGGGAGGGGAGTCTCTAATAGAGGGGGGGTGGACGGGGGAGGTCTACGTAATGACGGGGGGACGGTGGTGGGAGGGTTCGACGGGTACACTGTATACTAAATGAGGGGGGGACGGGGAGGTCTACTAATGAGGGGGGGGACGGGGGCGAGGTCTATACTAATTGAGGGGGACGGGAGGTCTATAATGAGGGGGGAACGGAGGAGGGTGTTATAATCTAATGAGGGAGGGGGAGGGGAGCGAAGGGGAAAGGAGTGATATGGAGAAGAAAAGTGAGGGGGGTAGGGTTCAACGGAGGGAGGATAGAAGGAGGGGCGGATAGCGTCCGAGCGTTAGAGGCGTCGAGCAGGGGGGGAACGGGTGAGGGAGCGAAAACTGGCGGGGTGGGACTCGGAAGCGGGGAGGGAGGCGAGAAGGACTGGGGGCGGCTAGGTAAGCGGGACATGGGAGAAGAAGACCCGGGCCGGGGGAAGGGGAGGGAGAAGAAGGACCGGGGTGGCAACGATAGCGGGCGAGCGGGCGAAGAAGGAGGGTGGGTTCGGGCAAGGGGAAGCGGGAGAAGAAGCCGACCTTGGGGGTCGGCCAACGGGGGAGCACTAGTGGAGAGAACGTGGAAGGGGAGTGAGGGGTGAGGTGCTAATAAAGGAGGGGGACGGCGAGTGGTAGAGCAAGAGGGGGGAGCGGGACGACAGGAGGGCTCGCGGAAGGGCGGTGGGACGGGCTTACTAATGAGGGGGTAAGGGGCGGAGAGAGACAAAGGACGGGGGGTGAAGGGCGAGGGATAAGAATGACCGGGGAGGGGATAGGGGAGGTATAAAAGCGACGGCAGGGAAGGGGAGAGGCGGCGAACGTACGACGGGTGACTAAGAAGGAGGGGGGGAAAGGGGAGAGAGGATAATAATGAGGGGGTAAAGGGGAGGCTACTAAGGAGGGGGTAAGGGTGCGAGGGTCTACTATGAGAGGGGATGGCGAGTAAGGGGAGGTATACTGCTGTGAGGAGGGGTAGCGGGTTGGGTAGGGGGACACATTTTGACGGACGTGACCGTTCTCTTCAGATGACCTGTGCGTGGTGAGGTAAGTGGACCTGGTGCTGTCTGAGGGGCGGTCATGACTCCCACCATGTCCCCGGTATCTGGGGCCCCCAGAAGCAGGAAACGATTGGAGTGAAATATTCTCGGCAGTGTCGCTGCGCAGCGCTGGTTACCACGGAGACGCTAGTCATGTGTCTGCAACACAACTCCATTGTCACTGGAGGTCCCCGGCCAGGCCCCCGGAGTAAAGGGGACCGGAGTGCCAATTGAGACGCGGACACAGAGGAGACTGACCGACCCACACAGAGAGCCTGCCACACACACAGATGACGAGAGGAGATTGCATTGAAACACAACCATTGTCACCTGGAGAGGTCCCCGGCCAGGCCCCGGAGTGCAAGGGAAAGAGACTGCGACACAGAGAGGACAGAGACATGCGACCCACACAGAGAGACTCTGCAACTACAGAGAGGAGAGAGAGTGTGCAAACAAATCAATTGTCAATGGAGGTCACCGGACAGGACCACGGAGGTGCAAGAAAGAGAAGAGACCAAGAGACCCATGCGACACAGAGAGGACACAATGCGACACCCACAAAGAGACACACAGAGAAGAAGGGAACTGCAACCCACAGAGAGGAAAGTGCAAACACAACTCCATTGGCACCTGAGGGAGGTCCCCGGCCAGGACCCCGGGTAGGCCCGGACGAAGTTGCAAGAGGACTTGCGGACACAGAGAAAGAAAGACTGCGGACCCCACACAGAGAGGAGACCTGCGACCCCACACAGACAGAGAGAGACCTGCGCCTGCGACCCACACAGAGAGACCCCCCAAAAGAGAGACTGAGACCCCCCAAACAGAGACAGAGACGGACTTGAGGCGGAAGAGTTGAGAGGCCGGGAAAGTAGCTCCGCCAGAACCAATACAAGTGGAGAGAGAGAGTGAACGAGGTCTAGCGAGAGAGCGAGTGACACTGGATCGAGGGATGAGAGATGGAGTGTGTTGAACCAAAAAGTAGTTTGCAATGCAAACACAACTCCCATGGGTCCACTGGAGGGAGGTATTCCCCGGCCATGGCCCGGAAGTGCAAGTAAAGTGCAAGAAAAGGGAGACTGGACACAGACAGAAAGGACTCTGCGACCCACACAGAGAGACTCCCTGCGACCCAACAAAGAGGAGGAGAACCCGCGGGACCCATCACACAGAAGGATGGAGACTGCGACCCACACAGAGATACATCGCGAACCCACAACAGAAAGGGACTGCGACCACACAGATGGATGAGGAGGGGAGAGTGCAACACAAACTCCATGGTCACTGGAGTCGCCCGGCCAGGCCCCCGGATAGTGCAAGAGACTGCGAAGGAGGACTTGCGACACAGGAGGGATGCGACCCACACCAGAGGAGGACAGCCAACCACAGAGAGAGAGGGAGAGTGACCGAGAGTGAGAGAGAGGAGGAGGAGAGAGTGCGAGGTGCAACACAACACTACAGTGTCACTGGAGGTCCCAGGCCAGGCCCGGAGGGTGCAAGGAGATCTGCCGACACAGAAGAAAGGATCTGCGACCCACACAGAGAGACTGCGGGGACCCACACAGAGAGATGCCGACCCACACAAGAGAGGACTGCGGATCCCACACAGGAGAGAGGAGTGAACACAAATCCATCAGGAGTGCAAAACCACAAATCAATTTGTCATGGAGATGGTTCCACGGCAGCCCGGAGTAGCCGGAGGAGTTAAAGTGCAGAGCCTGCGACCACAGAGAAAGACTTACGACCCACACAGAGAGACTGCGCCCAACAAGAGAGACCTGCGACCCACACAGAGAGGACTGCGACCCACGAGAGAGAGAGGTGCTGTGAGAGTAGGGAGACGTAGTGCAAACACAACCACAGAGAGGAGACGAGGGGAGAGAGGGGGAAGAGGAGAGAGGGACGAGTGTGGGGGGGCGTGCAACACAACTCCATTATGTCACTTGGAGAGGCCCCGGCCAGGCCCGGAGTAAGTCAAGAGACGCAAAGTGTGCAAGAGACAAGGGAGGACTGCGGACACAGAGAGACATGCCGAACCCACACGAAGAAGAGACTGCGACCCACACAGAGAGACTGCGACCCACACAGAGAGACTGCGACCCACACAGAGAGGAGACTGCCCGCCAACACGCGAGACACAGAGACGAGAGAGACAGAGAGACTGGACCACACAGGAGACTGCGATCTGCGACCCCCACAAAGAGAGGACAGAGAGCTGCACCCACACAGAGGAGACCTGACCGACCCACACAGAGAGAAAGACCTCACACAGGAGAGACCTGCGACCACACAGAGAGAGAGGAGACGAAGAGGAGAGCGAGAGAGTATGGCAAAAACAACGGTCATTGCAACTGGAGGGTCCCCCGGCCAGTGCCCGAGTGCAAAGAGATATCTGCCGCACAACACCGAGAGACTGCGACACCACAGAATAGTAAGAGTGCAAACACACCTCCACTGTCACTGCGGGTCCCGGCCAGCAGGCCCGGAGTTGCAAGAACAGAGCGACGCAGAGCGACTGCGAGGAGCGCCAAGAGACTGCAACCCAGAACTGAAAACCAAAAGACCTGGCACAAAGACCAAAAAGACCATGCGCAAGAAGATACGCAAAGAGACGAGAGACTGCAACCCATAAGAGTGACCTGCCCAGGAGAATGCCCCAAGAGAGAGACTGCCAAGGACCTCTAAGACCACACAACTACTACTATAGAACAACTATCGCGAAAAAGAGAAAATAAAAAACAGACATAACTGCCTCAAGAGACATCACTGACTACACAAGAGACAGGCATCAACTGCCTGATTTGTGACTGTAAGACGACGAGCAAAATCTGCTAAAGCTAAGAGAAAGGATGCTGCTAGATAAGACAAGCCCCCCCAACTGCAAGAGGAACATGAAGAGAATGAGAGAAGGTAGAGATCAGCAAACGTCAGGAGAAGACGCCCTGTACATGAGACTTTGCCCACTGCTACAGAGACAACACCTAGAGATAGAGGACGAACACTCCTAGCGCAGAACTGCTAGAGACGCCACCACGCTAGAGACTGCGCCAACCTGCTAGAACTGGCCACGCTCCCACTGCTTAAATAGACAACACGAGACAGACTAGAGATGCCGGCTCACAACTGCTAGCAGAACAACACAACAGCTAATAAGACTGCGCCAACTGCTACGAGAGCAACACAGACACATAGAGACCTCGCGCCCAACTGCTACAGACAACACAGACAGCTGGAGTACTTCGCCGGGCCCCACTAACAAGAAATGAGACCACATATACTGCTAGAGCTGCGCCCACAAACAGTTGCCATGAAACACAGTACCTGATGTAAGAGAGACTGCGTCCCACTGGCCAAAGAGGACAAACAGTAGACAGCTAGAGAGTACAGCGATCCCAACTCATAGAAGAGACAACACTAGACTGTAAGAAGAGAAAGCAACCCACTGCTAAAGAGACAACACAACGCTGAGACGCTAGGACAGCACAGCTAACTACTAGATATAAAGGACAAACACAACTGAAGACATGCCAGAAGACACACCCACTTCAAGATAAAGAGACACACGACCAGGACTGCTAGAGAGAGACAGTGCCCACTGCTAACGGGGAGTACTAACACAGCAGCTAGAAGAACTGGCCGCCCACCTCTTAAGAGACCACTG
Organism: Engystomops pustulosus; assembly: GCA_019512145.1. Lineage (NCBI taxonomy): Eukaryota > Metazoa > Chordata > Amphibia > Anura > Leptodactylidae > Engystomops > Engystomops pustulosus. Next base: position 20,513 of record WNYA01002689.1, on the reverse strand, counting down.
ACTTAGATGACTGGACCGCCCCTGCTAAGACTGTGCCACTGCTAAAGAGACACACACATGACAGCTAGCAGACTGCGCCAACTGTCTACAGAGACAAGATAACTGTGATGACCGCCCACGCTAAAGAGACAAATTAGACTGCTAGAGACAACCCAATGCCTAGAGAGTACAGAACAGCCCCCTGCCTAACAGAACAACACAGAACTGCTAGATAACAGCACCCACTGCTAAAGAGACAACACAGACTGCTAGAGACAGCACCCACTGCTAAAGAGACACAGAAACCAGTGCAGAGAGACAGCACCCACTGCTAAAGAGACAAACACGGATATGCTAGGAGAATCACACCCATGCTAAGAGACAACACAGACTTAGAGACCGCACCCACTGCTCAAGAGACACACAGCTGCCAGAGAGAACAGCACCCACTGCTAAGGAGACAACACAGGAGATACAGGAGGAGGCTGGAGGACAGGGGGCCACAGGAGGAGGCTGGAGGACAGGGGGCCACAGGAGAAGACTGGAGGACAGGTGGCCACAGGGTGGACAGGGAGCCACGGTAGAAGGCTGGAAGGCAGGAGGCCACAGGAGGCAGGAGGAGGCCACAGGAGGAGTCTGGAGGATAACTAATAAAACAGTTTTATACAGAGAATTAAAAGCACAGTAGTGTGAGGCTCAGGAGGGGGCACTTACTTTGCTCTGTGCTGTCTTCTCGGCTCCGCCTTCCTCTCTTCTTATTGGCTGAGCACTCCTCCGAGTCCTGAGAGTCGGGCTCATCACTCAGGGAGTAGCGGCCGTTCTCCAGGGAAGACTCGGCATCTGTCCCCTCCTCCTCCTCCTCGTCCCGGTGGTTGACCTTCTTGTCTCTAGTCTTGGGCTCAGGACTCGCTTGCTCTGGTGCCTCAGGCTTTAGCTGCAGGACGCCCGTCTCCATCTCTCCATTGGGCACAGGATTGGGGTGGCTGGTTTTTGGGGATATGTGGCACTTAGGGACTGAGGCAATGTCTTTGGATGCATTGACGCTCTCCACCTGCAAAGAGAGAGAGAGACATGAAGTGAGCGCCCCCTGCTGTCAGGTGTTATATAGAAGACTTCACATCCCTTCCCCTCATTTATAAACATTACAGTTTCTCGGAAGATGTATCGTGTTCGTCACACCTTGCGTCACGCTAGGGGGTGCGTACATATACGGGGTCCGCCTTCCTTCTGTATAGGGGGCGGTACCCTAGTGTGCATGACCCAACCTCCCCGGAGAGATGGGCGGATCTCCAATGACTCGGCTCGTACAGCTTGACGGGAGTGCAACACCCCTGCCAATACATAGCGCCCTCTCCAGGTCAGAAGCTGAACCCTCTAGGAAGTTTCTAGAACCTGGGATATTGTGTAATAGCAGCTGTAGTCTCTGCCTGGCAAGACAACAGTTAATTGTATAATGTGATTATCCAATGGTGTTTCTGTAACACAAGCTGGAAGCTGATTGGAGGGGGCCACCACCTGACCAGGGAGTATATAAACCCCTGCTGGGTGGAACCACATGGGCTCAGTCATTGTAAAGATTCTGCAGACAGAACCAGACCTCCAGGTCTGACTACCACAGCCAGCGTCCTAATCCCAGGAAATTCAGGTGCGTGAGGCCTACTGGATAGCACCCAGGACAAGTCTGGAGACTTAAGCCCAGAACTGTAGATTCCACCATCTGAACCAGCCCAGCCAGAACCTACTACCAGGCTGTGTGTAACCTTCCTGTGGACCGGCTCTCCATGACTCTTTCAGCTTGGGAATCTGCATCGTTTAGGCCCATTGCCTGCTACCGCTTGTTGTATAACGTTGCCTCTGTCTGATCCCTGGATAAGGCTGTTACCACCACAGGCTTCCCCATCCATTACCCAGGGACATATATTGCAGACACTCAGGGGTTGCCCCAGGGAGAACCAGTACAACAGCCTCTCCCTCTATATCATTTCTTGCACACACCACCTGCTGGAGACCTGCCAGGCTGTAGGACAGTCCTCCGGTCCCCATACCAAGCACCGTGACATCAGCATGCCTAGGCCGCAACCACCAGCCACTCCGGTATTCTGGGTCCCTGGCTGCCTCCAGGCCCCAAGATGTTGCAGGAGGTAAGTCGACTTGCACGCCATTGCATGTGAACAAGCTAACACAGTGCTATATAATGAAGCAAACGAGAGCCGCTGTGGATTGACACAAGCTCTATCCAATAAGACATAAAAGAAGGACCAATAGAAAGTGTGCCACGTGCGGGGGGTGTGCAGAGGGGGTGTGCGCAGGGGGGGTGTGCCGCGTGCGCAGGGGGGGTGTGCCGCGTGCGCAGGGGGTGTGTGCCGTGTGTGCCGCGTGCGCAGGGGGTGTGTGCCGCGTGCGCAGGGGGTGTGTGCTATGTGCGGTGTGTACTATACACAGTTGTATATGCTGCTCTGCAGGTGTCACGGTGGGGGTGGTCAGGGGGATGTGCAGTGTTAGGCCACCGGCACACGTGGTTTTTTGAACCCCTTTTTGGGCCATTTTTAAGTAGTCCATTAAAAAATGCATGTGTTTTTTGAAAACGCATCCATTTATGACCGGTTTTACCAATGATCTTAATTAAACCGGGTCAAAACCGCATGCATTTTTTAACGGACTACTTAAAAATGGCCCAAAAAGGGGTTGAAAACGCCACGTGTGCCGGCGGCCTTGGGGTTTAGTGTATTAGTTGTGGTCTCCTCTGAGCCCCTCCATAGGACAGGACTTCCTGCTCTCAGTAATGGCTTCTTCTTGTAGATTTGTGGAGGACACGACTAATACTCCTCCCCCATTGCACTTGTGTGCTTCCAGACATCGCATGTGTCCGTTTGGGGTGTTATATGTACCCAATATGAAGAGGAGCTCCTGCCCCCGGCCCATACTTCCCAGTGTCCCGAGGACTGGGGTCACAAGACGTACTGCGCGGGGCGGATGTAATAATAGTGCCAGGGGATGATTTATAGGGTGCGCTCTGGGGGATTACTCTGCTGGAATCTGCAGGCTCGGCTCCCGTAAATGTCAATCTTTCAGGATTAACTCTGTCTCTGCTGGGACACAGTGAGTCCATGGCTTAGAGGGTGTAAAGGGAGCGGCGCCTGAGGTCACCGGGTGGTAACCTGGAAGATATTGTAACCCGCGGTATTGGGGGAGAACCACAAATATATTCTGACGTAATCAGATCTAGTAGACAGCACACCCAAGGTCAAAGAGCTTGTATGTTCTCTCTGTGTTTGTGTGGGTTTCCTCCGGGTCCTCTGGTTTCCTCCCACACTCCAAAACATACCTGTAGGTGATTAGATTGTGAGCTCCATGGGGACAGGGACTGATGTGACAGCTCTGTGCAGCGCTGCGGTATCTGTGTGCGCTATATACATACAGGAATTATTATTATTATTGGTTGGTAGTTGTGGAGCGGGCAGCGGTTCCGCAGACACAGTCAGGGGCTCCTCATGGATCCAATAACAGCAAAGAAGACCCCGGCACAGGGACGGGTGACATCAATAAGACCCTTTATTCCCACCATCTGTGTCACGCGCATGCACATCGTCTAATGACAACTTCTATAGTTATGACCCCGTGATTGTGATGTGTATACATACAGGAGCCGGCGCTGATCACTGACGTGTCTTTAAAAGTGACTTTATTCTTAATGGGATATTGGAAAGCTGGATATTCAGGAATGGCGCTCTTTGTACTAGCGTGGGTCATGTAGTTCTAATAATATTATTTATGATTGGTTGCCATGAATCATGTGATCGTCATTCTCTGTTGTTACATGAATCAGGTCTGCATATGGTCTCGCTGCTGGTTACCATGAATCATGTGATCTGTCATATGGTCTTGCTGCTGGTTACCATGATCAGTGATTGTATATCTCTCTGCGTGGTTACCATGATCATGTGATCTGTCATATGGTCCGCTGGTGTACCTGAATCATGTGATCTGTCATATGGTTCTCTGCTGGTTACCATGATCATGTGATCTGTTATGGTCTCTGCTGGTGGTTGCCATGAATATGTGATGTATTATGGTCTTGCTGCTGTACCATGAATCATGTGATCTGTATATGGTCTCTGCTGCTTGGTTACCATGAATCATGTGATTGTCATATGGTCTCTGCGCTGGTTACCATGAATCATGTGATCTGCATATGGTCTCTGCGGCTGGTACCATGAATCATGTGATCTGTCATATGGTCTCTGCTGCTTGGTTACCATGAATCATGTGTATCTGTCATATGGTCTCTGCTGCGTGGTTACCATGAATCATGTGATCTGTCATATGGTCTCTGCTGCTGGTTACCATGAATCATGTGATCTGTCATATGGTCTCTGCTGCTGGTTACCATGAATCATGTGATCTGTCATATGGTCTCTGTGCGTTGGTTACCAGAATCATGTGATCTGTCATATGGTCTCTGCTGCGTGGTTACCATGATCATGTGATCTGTCATATGGTCTCTGTGCTTGGTTACCATGAATCATGTGATTGGTCATATGGTCTCTGCTGCTGGTTACCATGATACATGTGATCTGTACATATGGTCTTGCTGCTTGGTTACCATGAATCATGTGATCTGTCATATGGTCTCTGCTGCGTGGTTACACATGAACATGTGATTCTGTCATATGGTCTCTGCTGCTTGGTTACCATGAATCATGTGATCTGTCATATGGTCTCTGCTGCGTGGTTACCATGATCATGTGATCTGTCTATGGTCTTGCTGCTGGTTACCATGAATCATGTGATCTGTCATATGGTCTCTGCTGCTTGGTTACCATGATCATGTGATCTGTCATATGGTCTCTGTGCTTGGTTACCATGAATCATGTGATCTGTCATATGGTCTCTGCTGCTGGTTACCATGAACATGTGATCTGTCATATTGGTCTCTGCTGCTTGGTTACCATGAATCATGTGATCTGTCATATGGTCTCTGCTGCTTGGTTACCATGAATCATGTGATCTGTCATATGGTCTCTGTGCGTGTATACCATGAATATGTGATCTGTCATATGGTCTGCTGCTGGGTTACCATGAATCATGTGATCTGTATCATGAGTCTCTCTGCTTGGTTACCATGAATCATGTGATCTGTCATATTGGTCTTGCTGCTGACCATGAACATGATGCTTCAATGGTCTTCTGCGTGGTTACCATGAATCATGTGATCTGTCATATGGGTCTCGCTGCGTGGTTACCAGAATCATGGATCGTCATATGGTCTCTGCTGCTTGGTTACCATGAATATGTGATCTGTCATATGGTCTCTGCTGCTTGGTTACCATGAATCATGTGATCTGTCATATGGTCTCGCTGGCGTGGTTACCATGAATCATGTGATCTGTCATATGGTCTCTGCTGCTTGGTTACCATGAATCATGTATCTGTATATGGTCTCTGCTGCGTGGTTACCATGAATATTGATCTGTCATATGGTGTCTTGCTGCTTGGTTACCATGAATCATGTGATCTGTCATATGGTCTCTGCGCTTGGTTACCATGATATGTGATCTGTATATGGTCTCTGCTGCGTGGTTACCCATGAATCATGGTGATCTGTCATATGGTCGTCTGCTGCGGTACCATGAATCTGGATCTGTCATTGGTCTCTGCTGGTCGGTTACCATGAATCATGTGATCTGTCATATGGTCTCTGCTGCTTGGTTACCATGAATCATGTGATCTGTCATATGGTCTCTGCTGCTTGGTACCATGGATAGTGATCTGTCATGGTCTCTGCTGGTGGTTACCATGAATCATGTGATCGTCTATGGCTCTGGTGGTTACATGAATCATGTGATCTGTATAGGTCTCTGTGGGTTACATGAACATGTGATCTCATATGTCTCTGCTGCTTGGTTACCATGAATCATGTGATCTGTCATATGGTCTCTGCTGCGTGGTTACCATGAATCATGTGATCTGTTCATTGGTCTATGCTGCGTGTTACCATGAATCATTGTGATCTGTCATATGGTCTCTGCTGCTTGGTTACCATGAATCATGTGATCTGTATATGGTCTTGCTGCTGGTTACCATGAATCATGTGATCTGTCATATGGTCTCTGTGCTTGGTTACCATGAAATCATGTGATCTGTCATATGGTCTCTGCTGCTTGGTTACCATGAATCATGTGATCTGTCATATGGTCTATGCTGCTTGGTTACCATGAATCATGTGATCTGTCATATGGTCTCTGCTGCTTGGGTTACCATGAATCATGTGATCTGTCATATGGTCTCTGCTGCGTGGTTACCATGAATCATGTGATCTGTCTATGGTCTCTGCGCTGGTTACCATATCATGTGATCTGTCATTGGTCTTTGCTGTGGTTACCATGATCATGTGTGATCTGTAATATGGTCTCTGCTGCGTGGTTACCATGAATCATGTGATCGTCATATGTCTCTGCTGCGTGGTTACCATGAATCATGTGATCTGTCATATGGTCTTGCTGTGGTTACCATGAATCATGTGATCTGTCATATGGTCTCTGCTGCTTGGTTACCATGAATCATGTGATCTGTCATCATGGTCTCTGCTGCTGGTTACCATGAATCATGTGACTGTCATATGGTCTCTGCTGCTTGGTTACCATGAATCATGTGATCTGTCATATGGTCTCTGCTGCTGGTTACCATGAATCATGTGATCTGTCATAGGTCTCTGCTGCTTGGTTACCATGAATCATGTGATCTTCATATGGTCCTGCTGCTGGTTACCATGAATCATGTGATCTGTCATATGGTCTCTGCTGCGTTGGTTACCATGAATCAGTGATCTGTCATGTCTCTGCTGCTTGGTTACCATGAATCATGTGATCTGTCATATGTCTCTGCTTGGCGGGTTACCATGAAACATGTGATCTGTCATATGTCTCTGCTGCTTGGTTACCCATGAATATGTGATCGTCTGTGTGTGGTTGTTAGATGTTATTTCTCATGTATTTGGGATGTGGACACATGTATATACATCACTATGTACAGATGAATCTATGATGTAATCGCTGGTTTTGATGTTTTTATGATGTAACTTTGTACACAGGAGATGATGTCATTATGTGGATATGCATAAAGGGTCTTATTGATGTCCCCCGTCCCTGTGCCGGGGTCTTCTTTGCTATTATTGGATCCATGAGGAGCCCCTGACTGTGGCTGCAGGACGTGCCCGCTCACAACTACCAACCATAATAATATACTGTATGTATATAGCGCACACAGATACCGCAGCGCTGCACAGAGCTGTCACATCAGTCCCTGTCCCCAATGGGGCTTATAATCTAATCACCTACCGGTATGTTTTGGAGTGCTGGAGGAAAACGGAGGACCCGGAGGAAACCCACACAAACACGGACAGAACATTGATCTTGGATCTCCTGTCTACTCTATCTGATTGTTACGTCAGAATATATTTGTGGTTCTCCCCCAATACCGCGGGTTACAATATCTTCCAGGACACCCGGTGACCTCAGGTGCCGCTCCCTTTACACCCTCCATGGGGTCATAACACTTCTACACCTGAGCCATCACCATGCCCCTAAATGTGAGGGGACCTGAGCTCCCACCAAGGCGTTCAGTCAGGACCATTCTGCCCCATATGACCCCGGAAGTCCCAGTTACGCTGATCCTGCAGCGACATTTGTAGGATTATGGAGTAGGGGATCTGTGTCCGGATGACTCCAGCAGCTTTCTGTTCCCGTGTGGAGTGACAGGCGCTGATGGATGGCCGCCGGCGTCAGACTATGTGGTGCTCTTCATCAGTTATCTCCCCCTCCCCGCGCTGCAGGCTACGCTTTCATGTCACATCTGGAGGGTGGGATTATTACATGGGGCTGTCATCACTGCAATCTCTCCGGGACGGGTAACGTCAGGACAGGCAGCAGGAGAGACCCCCGAGGACACAGCGTAGTGTATGCCCACCCTACTACACTGCTGAGGAAGGGCTTTCATGCTGCCCCTGGTACCCACGTGACTACAAACCAGGGCAGATATCCCCACAAATATATCTTGGCCACCCATGTGCGATGCTCCCCGTTGTGTGATGCCGCCGGCCAGGGCCGCCCCCCTGTGCGTGCTCCCCCGTGTGTGCCGCCGCCAGGCCTCCCCTGGGCTATGCTGCCGGCCAGGCCTCCCCTTTGTGAGCCGCCCCCTGTGCGATGCCAGCCGGCCAGGCTCCCCTGTGCGATGCTCCCCTGTGCTATGCCGCGGCAGCCCCCCCCCTGTTATGCCCCCCTGGGCATTGCCTCCCCTGTCGATAGCCTCGGCCAGCCCCTGTGCTATGCCTCCCCCTGTGCGATGCTCCCCTGTGCGATGCCTCCGGCCAGTGCCTCCCTGTGCGATGCCTCCCCCTGTGCTATGCCGCCGGCCAGGCCTCCCCGGTGGCATGCCGCCGGCCAGGCCTCCCCCTGTGATATGCCTTACCCCCTGTTTGCTATGCCGCCGGCAGGCCTCCCCCGTGGATGGCTCGGCCAGGCCTCCCCCTTGTATGCCTCCCCTGTGTGATGCCGCGCCAGGCCTCCCCCTTGTGTGATGCCTCCCCCTGCGCATGCCTCCGGCCAGGCCTCCCTGTGCTATGCCTCCCCTGTGTGATGCCGCCGGCCAGGCCTCCCCCTTGCATGCCTCCCCCTGTGTGCATCCCTCCCCGTGTGATGCCTCCGGGACGGCCTCCCCCTGTTCGATGCCCCCTGTGTGATGCCTGGCAGGCCTCCCCTGTGCGATGCCTCTGGTGATGCCTCCGGCCAGGCCTCCCCTGTGAGATGCCTCCCCCGTGCGATGCCTCCGGCCAGGCCCCCACCTGTGCGATGCCTCCCTGTGTGATGCCTCCCGGCAGGCCTCCCCCTGTGCATGCCTCCCCCTGTGTGATCCTCCGGCCAGGCCTACCCCTGTGCGATGCCTCCCCCTGTGTGATGCCTCCGCGGCCTCCCCGTGCGATCCTCCCCCTGTGAGATGCCTCCGGCCAGGCCGCCCTGTGGCGATCACCCTGTGTGATGCCTCGCCAGGCCTCCCCTGTGGCGATGCCTCCCCTGTGTTGAGCTCGCCAGGCCTCCCCTGTGCGATGCCTCCCCCTGTGCGTTGCCGCCGGGCAAGGCGCCCCCTGTGCGTATAACCGACTGCCAGGCCTCCCACTGTGCGATCCGCCGGCCAGCCTCCCCTTGTGATGCTGCCCTTGCGATGCCGCCGGCCAGGCCTCCCCCTTTGTGATGCTGCCCCTTGTGGATGCCGCGCCAGGCCTCCCCCTGTGCGGTGCCGCCGGCCAGGCCTCCCCCTGTGCGGTGCCGCCGGCCAGGCCTCCCCCTGTGCGGTGCCGCCGGCCAGGCCTCCCCCTGTGCGGTGCCGCCGGCCAGGCCTCCCCCTGTGTGATAACTCCACCTTATACACACAATTTACCCCCAGCATCACTTTATGCAGGTAGGTGAGGCACGGCGGCCTCTCTCAAGCTCCAGAAGGATAAAGCAATTATAACCAATAATATTCTAGACATAATGGGGCAGAATTCAGATGTCCTGTAAGATTTGAACAATGATGTCACAGACAATGACACACTAGGCTCTTGTGAGGAATAAGAAAGGAACGAGGGGTATAGAGGAAACCACATGGCGGATCCATCATCAGACAACAGACCACTGCTAACACAAGTAACAAGGAAGGAGTGTCTCACCAGGGCTCTGGATGGCATGTTATATGTTCTTGGCGTGTGCAGGACACGTGGTGGCAGCCTCCTCCTCAGCGACTCGTTCACCTATAACTTTATTTTCCTGTCACTGTACGAGACTTTCACTTTTCCTCCGCCTCCTGTGTTGCCCTTTCTCTAAAGTTGTCACTTTCCTATTAAAGTAAATAGCAACTTCCTTTACTACTAACCACAGCCGACGGTACTACTACTAACCTAACGTGTGCGCTCTGAGACTATTATACCATGTGCAGTCAGAGTACAGGTACAAGTAAAAAAACGCTATAATACTGCCCTATATACAAGAATATAACTACTATAATACTGCCCTATATACAGAAATACATATATAATACTTGCCCCTATGTACAGAGAATATAACTACATAATACTGCCCCCTATGTACAGGAAATATATCTACTATAATACTGCTCCTATGTAAGGAAAATAACTACTATAATACTGCCCTCCTATGTACAAGAATATAACTACTCTAATATCACCCTTGTACGAATATAACTATATAATACTGCCCCCTATGTACAGGAATATAACTATATAATACTGCTCCTATGTACAGGAATATAACTACATAATACTGCCCCCTATGTACAGGAAATAACTACTATAATACTGCTCCTATGTACAGAATATAACTACAATAATACTGCCCCTATGTAACAGGAATATAACTACTATATATGCCCCCATGTACAAGAATATAACTACTATAATAACTGCCCCCTATGTACAAGATATAACTATTATATACTGCCCCCTATGTCAGGATATAACTAACTATAATACTACCCCCTATGTACAAGAATATAACTACTATATATACCCTAGTACATATTAATAAAACTGCCCCTATGTTACAGGATATAACTACTATAATACTGCCCCTGTACAGGATAAACTACATATCTGCCTATGTACAGGAATATAACTACTATAATACTGCCCCCTATGTACAAGAAATACTAATACGCCCCATACAGAATATACTACTAATACTGCCCTATATACAAGAATATAACTACTACAATACTGCCCTATATACAAAGTAATATACTATAATTACTGCCCCCTATGTACAACATATAAACTACTATAATACTGCCCTATATACAACAATATAACTACCATAATACGGCCCTATATACAACAATCATAACTACTATAATACTGCCCCTATATACAACAATATAACTACTATAATACTACCCCTATGTACAGGATATAAACACTATAATACTGCCCCTATGTACAAGATATAGACTACTACAATCTGCCCTACATACAAGATATAAACTACTATAATACTGCCCCCTATGTACAACAATATAACTACTATATACTGCCCTATATACAACAATATAACTACTATAATACTGCCCTAATACAACAAGATAACTACTATATACTGCCCCTATATACAAAATATAACTACTATAACACTGCCCCCTATGTACAGGAATATAACTACTATAATAAACTGCCCCCTATGTACAGAATTAACTACTATAAATACTGACCCCCTATGACAAGATATAAAACAACTATAATACCTGCCTCCCGATGTACAGATAATATAACTACTAATACATACCCCCTATGTTACAAGGTCATACTACTGTCAGCATATAATACATATACCTGCCTCCCTATGTAACAGAATATAACTATACTCTCCTATTACGGAATATAACTTTACTCCCTATGTACAAGAATCTAACTACTATAATCTGCCGCCCTATGTAAGCAAGTATAAACTACTATAATACTGCCTCTATTACACGACATATAACTACTTAATACTGCCCTCATTGGAAGGAATCAGGATATAACTACTATAATAACTGCCCCCTAGTGTACAAGGAATTAACTACTATAATACTGCCCCCTATGTACAAGAATATATACTACTATAAATACTCCCCTAGGTTACAGGGATATACACCATAATACTGCCCCTATTACAGACTACACGTAAGACTCCCTATTCAATAACTATAACTCTATACTGCCCCTATGTACAGGATATATATAACTCCTATAATACTGCCACCCTAGTGTTACAAGAATACTAATACTATAATACTGCCCTAGCAACTACCTTAGACTATTACAAGAATATAACTACTATAAGTACGCCACCTGTACAGGGATATAATCTACTATAATTAGCCCCCATGTAAAGATATAAACTACTATAAATCTGCCCATGTCCAGGAATATAACTACTATAATATGCCCCCTAGTACAAGAATATAAACTACTATAATACTGCCCCCTATGTACGGAAGATATAACTACTTAATATGCCCCCTATTTACCGGATTATAACTACTATAATACTGCCCCTCTGTACAGAAATATAACTACTAAATATTCGCCCCTATGTAACAAGAAATATTTGAACTACTCATAATACTGCCCCTATGTACAGGAAATATAACTACTATCAATACTGCCCCCTATACAAGTCTAACTACTATAATATCGCCCCTATGTACAAGCTATAACTACTATATACTGCCCCCTATGTACAGGGATATAACACTATAATACTGCCCCTATGTACAAGGGATAGATAACTACTATATAATGCCCCCTATGTACAGAATATAAAACTACTATACTATCGCCCCCTATGTACAGGAATATAAACTATACCATACTGCCCCTATGTACAGAATAAACTATATAATACTGCCCCGCATGTACAAGAATTAACTACATAATACTGCCCCTATGTACAAGAATATAACTACTATCATACTGCCCCTTGTAAAGAATTAAAACTACTATAATACTGCCCCATATGACAGGAATATAACTACTATAAATATGCCCCCATGTACAAGAATATAACTCCTAAGACTGCCCCTATGTACAGGAATATAACTACTATACCCTAACTATACAATAACACTTACTCCTATGTACAGGAATATAAACTACTATAAATACTGCTCCATGTACAGGAATATAAACTAACCCCCTGTACAGGAATAATACTTAATACTGCCCCTATGTACAGGAATATAACTACTATAATATGCCCCCTATGTTACAAGAATATAACTACTATAATACTGCCTCCTATGTACAGGAATAATAACTACTATAATACTCCCCCTATGTACGGAATATAACGACTATAATACTGCCCCTTATGAAGGAATATAACTACTATATATGCCTCCTATGTACAGAATATACTACTATAATACTGCCCCTATGTCACAAGAATATAACACTAAATGACGCCCCTGATGTCAACCATATAACTGCACTAATACTGCCCCCATGATACAGGTGTGACTATAACTACTATTAATACTGCTCCCTATTACAAGAAATTTATAACTGCTTACTAATGCCCACTATGTACAGGGATATAACTACTATAATACTGCCCTATGTACAGGATTAACTACATAAGACTGCTCCCTATTGTAAAGGAATATAACTACTATAATACTGCTCCCCTATGTACAGGAATATAACTACTATAATATGCTCCCTAGTACAGGAATATAACTACTATATACTGCCCCCTATGTAAGAATATAAACTATATAAATGCCTCTATGTACAGGAATAGAAATACTATACTACCCCCCTATGTACAGGAATATAACTACTTAAACTGCCCCTATTGTAAGGAATATAACTACTATACTACTGCCCCTATGTACAGGCAATATATAACTACTATAATACTGCCCTCTGGAAAGGAATATAATACTATAAACGGCTCCCTTGTCAGGAATATAACTACGCTATACTGCCCCCTATGTAACGATAACAACTACTATAATATTGCCCTGGTGTAATGAGAGTCCATGACTATCAACATCGGGGGGCTGGTGTGTAAGGAGTCCCCGCCTCTCACACCATCGGGGGCTGGTGTAATGGGAGTCCCCGCCTTCCACAATTCGGGGGGCTGGTGTAATGGGAGCCCAGCTCTCACACATCGGTTTTATAAATTAGGGGGGCTGGTTTGTAATGGGAAGTCCCCGCCCTACCACATCGGGGGATGGTTGTTAAGGGAGTCCCCGCCTCTACCATCGGGGGCTGGTGTAATGGGAGTACCCGCTCTCACCATCGGGGCTGGTGTAATGGGAGTCCCCGCCTCTCAACAATCGGGGGTGGTTGTAATGGGAGTCCCCGCCTACTCACACCTTCGGGGGTGGGTTAATGGGAGTCCCCGCCCTACAAATCGGGGGCTGGGTTTGTAATGGGAGTCCCGCCTATCAACACATCGGGGGTGGTGTTGTTGTAATGGCGAGTCCCCGCCTTTCACACAATTCGGGGTCTGGTTGTAATGGGGGAGTCCCCGCCTCTCACACATCGGGGGTGGTGTAATGGGGAGTCCCCGCCTCTCACACATCGGGGCTGGTTGTAATGGGAAGTCCCCGCTTAAACCATAGGGCGAGCTGCGTGTAATGGGAGTCCCCGCTCTCACCAAGGGGGCTGGGTGTAATGGGAAGTCCCCGCCTCTCACACAATCGGGGGTGGTTGTATGGGAAGTTCCCCGCTCTCACACACGGGGGCTGGTGTAATGGGAGTCCCCGCCTCTCACACATCGGGGGTGGTGAATGGGAAGTCCACGACTCTCCAACATCGGGGGCTGGTTTGAATGGGAGTCCCGCCTCTCACACATCGGGGGCTGGTTGTAATGGGAGTCCCCGCCTTCACACATCGGGCGGGCTGGTGTCAATGGGAATGTCCCGCTCTCACCACATAGGGGGGCTGGTGTAATGGGATCCCCGCCTCTCACACTCGGGGGCTGGTGAATGGGAGTCCCCGCATCTCACCACATCGGGGGGCTGGTGTAATGGGAGTCCCCGCCTCTCACACTTAGAGAGATGAGCAAACTAAAGGGGGTTCCACATTCCAGCAGGAGAAATATATTGTTCGTGTAATGAATAGTTATACAAATTTAAAGTTATTCTCTCTATCAGTTCTTAATGGTTCTTCTAAGATTGATTGCTGTCATGTAACAGGGAAACTGCCTTCTTTATTCCTGTAGATAAAACTGGTCCATGGTATGTAGTCACACAGGTGAAGGCTCTTATAAATGAAAAGCTGAGTGATACTAAAGGGACAGCCCCTTAAATCTCCTCACCCCCCTGTAGATGGGGATTTTTCTTGTTGCTCTAAATAAGTTTCATGATTTGGAAAATCGGAAGCTTTGAGAAAAACATCAATTACGTGTATACTTTCAAGATTTTGGATTCTGATGGGTATTTTTTAGAATATTCCCTTCTCAATGTTTTTGCAGACCACTTTTTGGCGATTTACCCGCCACCATCTTTGTCACCAAAATAGAAAAAAGGACTAAGGTCAAATCATGTAGGTGCTTTCCTGGGGAATCTGAATTATCAAACAAAAAAAAGTGGGTTCCCCAGGGGTGGGGCCGGGTTTGGTAAATGTATACATTTTAAAAAATATATTTTTTACTTTTCAATCTGTATTGTATTTCTCAAGAGATTCCCCCGTCCGAGATGTTACCCGGTGTTGTGTATATAATATAGTACCACGAGCGGGAGGTCCTGCGGTATAGAGATAGGGAGTACGTGCGGCTGAATCCTCCCTACTACAGGGCGGTATTCACACATATATGGCCGAATATCATCAAGGGCACCTGCAGGGGAAGCCACAGCTGCTGCTAACCGGGATAGTATCACAAAGACAGGCTTACATACACAGCTCTGCAGAGAGATGACTTTTATACAGAGTTGTGCATGCACTCTGGATGTGACTGAGTATAAGGTATGGCGTTACAGCAAATAGTGCATTACAGACTTCAGTAATAGGCTAAATATGATGTTATTTGTACAATAGTGCGTGCAGCATGGAGGGGAACCAAGACAAAAACATAGTGTTATCATAGTGTAAGTGAAAGAGTAGAGAGTGGTGGCGCGAAAACCTATGGCACAGCGTGCCAGGGATGGCACTCTGAGCCCACTATGTGGGCAATCAGGATGTTTCCCAGCAAAGAATTACCAGGCAGGACTTGAGGGATCCTCCTGGGTCTACTGAGATTGCAGGAAGAGAAGATGAGGACATGTCAGATTATCATTGGCCACTGAAGTACTGTCTTGGGGCCTCACAATTTTTCATGTTCAGGAAGATCCAATGGGAATATGAATTTTCCCACCTCTGTCAACGATTATTGGTGTCATCAGGGACCGTTGAAAGTGTGGTATAGCACGGAGCAGAAGATGCAATAAGTACGTAAATGATTAGATAGAATTGCTGTGTTGTGTTGGCACTTTGAATAAATAAGTGGGTCTGGTTTGCATTTTGGAAACCGGTCTCTAAAAGGTTCGCCATCACTGCTGTAGGTATTAGACGTATTGCCAGGCGCCCCCTGTGTCTCAGACGAGGCTGGCACAGGACACAAGACTTGTCCGATGGAAGAACTGGAATGAATGTTGGAAACCTGTGGTGACATCAAGCGCCGGAGAGTATAGGCAGAGCTGCACTCACTATTTGCTGCTGGTGAAGTCTGTGTACATATATGCCATTTTCACTTATCCTGTACTGATCTGAGTTACATCATGTATTATACCCCAGAGCTGCATCACTATTATGCTGCTGGTGCAGTTCACGTTGTAACATAAATGACATGAATTATCCTGTACAACAGCAGTGAGGGTAACAGGGAGGCACCAGGTAACACACAGCGTGCAGTATAACAGGGGGGGCCCCAGGTAAACACACAGCGTGCAGGTATAACAGGGGGACCAGGTAACACCACGCAGTGCAGGTAAACAGGGGCCACACGGTAACACACAGCAGTTTTTTTGCAGGGGGGGGGGGGTAAGGGGCACCAGGTAACACACAGCAGTGCAGGTAACAGGAGGCACCAGGTAACACACAGCAGTGCAGGTAACACAGGGGGGCCCAGTAACACAAGCAGTGCAAGGTAACAGGGGGCCCCAGGTAACACCAGTTGCACGGTAACAGGAGGCACCAGGTGACACCCAGCAGTGCAGTAACCAGGGGGCCCCAGGAACACACGCAGGGCAGGTAACAGGGGGGCCCCCAGGTGACACCACAGCCGTGCAGGGGAACAGGGGGCCCCAGGTAACACAAGCAGTGCAGGTAAAAGGGGCACCAGGCGAACACACAGCAGTGCATGGTAACAGGGGGCAGGACGGCACCAGGTTAACACCCAGCAGTGCAGGTAACAGGGGGGCCCCAGGTAACCCACAAGCAGTGCCGGTCAGGAGGCACCACGGTAACAACAGCAGGGAAGTAACAGAGGGGGCACCAGGTGACCCACAGCAGTGCAGGTAACAGGGGCCCCCAGGTAACACACAGCAGTGCAGGTAACAGGGGGCACCAGGTGGTGGGTACACACAGCAGTGCAGGTAACAGGGGGCACCAGGTGACACACAGCAGTGCAGGTAACGGACAGAACCAGGTGACAAACGCAAGTGCAGGTCAGTAAAGGGGGCACCGGGTCGTAACACCACAGCAGTGAAGGGTAAAGGGGCACCAGGTAAAACACCGCGTGTAGGTAACAGGGAGGGCGCAGGTGGACACACAGCAGTGCAGGTAACAGGAGGCGCCAGGTAACACACACAGTGCAGGTAACAGGAGGGGCACCAGGTAACACAAAGCAGTGCAGGTAGTAACAGGGGGTTCACCAGGTGACACACCGGCAGTGCAGGTAACAGGAGGCACCAGTGACACACAGCAGTGCAGCGTAAAGGAAGGCACAAAGGTGACACACAGCAGTGCAGGTAACAGGGAGGCACCAGGTGACCACACATGCAGGTAACAGGAGGACCCAGTAACACACAGCAGTGAAGGGCACAGGGGGCGCCAGGTAACACACAGCAGTGCGGTAACAGGGGGCAGGCACCAGGGGACACACCGCAGGGAGTTAAAAGGGGGGGGCACCGGTGACACACAGCACTGCAGGGTAACAGGATGCGCCGGTGACACACAGAGTGCAGGTAACAGGAGGCCCACAGGTAACACACAGCAGTGCAGGTCACAGAGGAGAAACCGGTGCCAAACAGCAGGCAGGTAACAGGGGTCACCAGGGACAACAGCAGTGCAGGTAACAGAGGGCACCGGTGACACAACAGCAGCTGCAGGTAACAGGAGGCCACACCAGGTTGAACACACAGCAGTGCAGGTAACAGGAGGCACAGGGACACACAGATGCAGGTAACCGGAAGGCCAACAGGTGACCACAGCAGTGCAGGGAAACAGGGGGCGCCAGGGTAACACACAGCAGTGCAGGTAACAGGGGCACAGGTGACACAACAGCAGTGTGCAGGTAAAGGGGGCACAGGCTGAACACACAGCAATGCAGGGTAAACAGGAGCGCCCAGGTGACATACAGCAGTGCAGGTAACAGGAGGCACCAGGTAACAACAGCAGTGCAGGTAAAGGAGGCGCCGGTGGATGACACACAGCAGTGCAGGGTACAGGAGGCTGGCCAGGTGACACACAAGCAGGGAAGGTAACAGGAGGGCACCAGGTAACACACAGCAGTGCAGGTAACAGGAGGGCGCAAGGACACACAGAAGTGCAGTGGTAACAGGAGGGACGCAAGGTGAAACACAGCGTGCGGTAAAAGGAGGACCAGGTACAACAGCAGGTGCACGGTAACCGGAGCACCGGTGGACACACAGCAGTGCAGAGTAACAGGGGGGACCAGGTTAACACACAGCAGTGCAGGTAACAGGCGCGGTCAAGCATCAGTAGTGGCGCCGGTAACACACAGCAGTGCAGTGGTACGGTAACAGGAGGCCCAGGTAACACAGCCCGGCCCAGGGGAGGAGGTAACAAAGAAGTGAGGTAAAGGGGCACAGGAACACACAGCAGTTGCAGGTAACAGGGAACACAGGACACACAGCAGCAGGTAACAGGGGCGCCAGGTAACACACACAGCAGTGCACGGTAACAGGGGGGCACCAGTCACACCAGCCATGTGCAGGGTAACAGGGGGCACCAGGGTAGACACACAGCAGTGCAGAGGTCAACAGGCACAGGTGACCACACACAGGCAGTAACCACAGGACACACATGCAGTAAGGAGCACAGTGCCGCGCGGTAACAGAGGCACCAGGGTAAAACAGAAGGCAGGTACCGGGTGCACGGTAACCCCCACACGTCCGGAGGCGCCAGGTAACAACAGCATTGCAGGGTAACAGGGGGCGCACACGGGTAACACACCGTCCAGTGCCCGGTGGTAAAGGGAGGGCACCAGGTGACAAACCGCAGTGCAGGTAACAGAGGCAAGGTACACAGGCGCAGTGCAGGTAACCAGGAGTCCCGGTCCCCCACCACAGCAGTGGTACGAGGCATGAACAAGCAGCAGTGGACAGGGCACCAGGACACACAGCAGTGCAGGGTAACAGGAGGCACAAGGTAACACACAAGCAGTGCAGGGTAACAGGGGGACCCGGTGAACACCCAGCCTAGTGCGGTAACAGGGGGCACCAGTAACACAGCCGCAGTAAAGGCCAGGTTAAAACCGCGGCACGGTCCAGCGACAGGTGACACACAAGCAGTGCAGGCAACGGGGCACCAGGTGACACCCCATCGTGCAGGTCCAGGAGCACAAGGTAACACACAGCAGTGACAGGTAGCTAGCCAGGCACCCTCGTGCGGAACAAGGGCACAGGTGACACACAGAGTTGCAGAGGGGTAAAGGGAGCACCAGGGGACACACAGCAGTGCATTAACGGAGGGCCAAGGTGACCACCAGCAGTGCAGGTGCGGTAACAGGACGGCACCAGGTAACACACAGCAGTGCAGGTATACGGGAGGCGACCAGGTAACAAACAGCAGTGCAGGTAACGGGACATTCGGCGACCAGTGGAACACCAAAGCAGTGAGGTAAACAGCGAGGCACAGGTAACACACGCAGGGCAGGTCACAGGGGCACCAGGTACACACAGCAGTGCCGGTAACAGGAGGCACCAGGGTGAAACACAGCCGTGCAGGGAAAGGAGGCAAACGGGAACAACAGCAGGAGGTACAGGGGACACGGGCAGCACACAGGCGTAACACATCGTTATGAGGACGTGCCGAGGTGCGCCAGTGTGACCCACATACGGCAGATATATGTGGATGCCGACTGTGCTGTCTAAATTATGAGCTGGGGCCTGGGGTCAAGACAGAGGAGGGTACGAGAAGGCGGCCCCGGGGTCACGAGAGCGAGCCGCACGGGAGCCGGGGTCCACCCCCAGAGCGAGAGCCGCACGGCGCCCGGGGTTCACAGAGCAGAGCCGGCACGGCGCCGGGGTCACAGAGCGGAGCCGCACGGCGCCGCGGTCGGAGACAGAGCCGAAGGGCCGGGGTACAAAGCAGAGCCGGCACGGGCCCGGGGTCACGAGCAGAGCCGCCGGGCCGGTCACACAGAGCAGAGCCGCACGGCGCCCGGGGTCACAGAGCAGAGCCGCACGGCGCCCGGGGTCACAGAGCGGAGCCGCACGGCGCCCGGGGTCACAGAGCAGAGCCGCACGGCGCCCGGGGTCACAGAGCAGAGCCGCACGGCGCCCGGGGTCCAGTGGACAAAGAGCCGTAACATGGGAAAACTTTACTCACCGTTTCCTGTTTACGCCTCCTTCCTGGACGCCCGACTTTCTTCAGGGACCCCCCACCATCCGGCTCTCTGCACCGCTGCTCCTTGGCTTCATCTTCCCCCTGAGGATAAAGACCAATAACAGAAAAATTATCACACAGTCATATAATATTATCCAGTCCTATCATATATTATTACCCCCGGTATATAATATCCAGTCCTATCATATATCATTACCCCCCGGTATAT
>WNYA01002688.1:5359-36163 GCA_019512145.1 Engystomops pustulosus | reverse complement strand
GTTCTTACCGTATCTTTATGCAAAACAGCTTGTAATGGGGCAAGGTCTGACACACTTCCTCATCTCGTGTCTCCGTGCCGTCTAGTCTCTTCTTATACAGAAACCTGAAATATCGGTTTTACAGAAAAAACACAAAAAAAACACAATAGGAGAGGACGGCACCTGGTGGGATATCGTTGTGATAAATGGTTGGTGAGTGAGAAGAAAACTGCTCACCTGAGGACCACTTGTAGCGATCTGTAGCCCACCCTGGGGAAGAGTTCCTGGTCGTCTGGAACATGAATGCCAATGATAGATGGAGATGTCTGATCCAGCAGCTCCCACAGCTCCCAAACACCGGGTACCAAGAGGTGGGACCGGTAAAAACAATTGTGCGAGATGTGAAAAAGTTGGAAAGCTAATGTGGGGAGCTAATAAGCCGATTAGTAGAGGAGTATCCACATTAGTGGCAAATTGCTGAAATTGCTCCAAAATTTAGTGGTTAGGCGAAAGTACTTTTATTGGACATAAAATATATACTCGAGTATAAGCCTAGTTTTTCATACTGGGGCAGGCTATAGACTGGGGGCAGGTGCTGGCTATATACTGGGGGGCAGGTGCTGGCTATATACTGGGGGGCAGGTGCTGGCTATATACTGGGGCTGGGGGCTGACTGTATACTGGGGAGCAGGTGCTAGCTATATACTGGGGCTGGGGGCTGGCTATATACCGGGGCAGGGGCTGCTAGCTATATACTGGGGGATATGGGGTGGCAGGCTATATACTGGGGGGGGCAGGTGCTGGCTATAAACTATGGGACAGGGTCCGGCAGGCTATATACTGGGGAGGCTGTGACCAATGCTTTTCCCACCATCGGCTTATACTCGAGTCAATAGGTTTTCCCAGGTTTTTGTGGTAAAAATTAGGGGCCTCGGCTTATACTTGGGTCAGCTTATACTCAAGCATATACGGTAATAAACACTATCCAAGAATAGCATAAAAGTAACATAAACACTGACCAATTTTGTCTAGGAAACGCGTTGTAAAACCTTCTTCAGACCAAAAATAGACAAGTATCAAGAGCAGCAGACAACCTGCATATCAATAGATACAAAGAAACAATTGATGGGGGATGGGGAGAACAAAGGTATAAATAAGGAATAAATGAATGGCAAAAGTTAGAAGATTGGATAAAGTTTACGTACAGTAAGTCCATATAAACGTGTATAATTATAGGGGGGGACCTACAGCTGATCAAACTATGTTATAGCCCTAATAACAATAGGTAGGAATATTAATATTGGTATACAGCACATTTAAAATAATATTATATCTATATAAACAGTATGGCTCAAATTAAATAAATATATATATTGACTAGCCGGGATATTATAAATAAAGGAGAGGGGATGTACAGATATGTAGAATACATGAGTATATACCTGTATTAGAAAAACAGCCAAACAGAAGATATTAATAACTGGGTAATTAACTAGCATGTTAGATTAGACACCATGGGGCAAATTTACTAACCCGTCTGGAGGAGTTCCCGAAAGTGCATTGTCCGTGTGACGCCCCGCCCTCCGATTTCTGCCGCATGAAAGTCGCCGCGACTGTGGCAAAATCTGATTGTGTGCGGCAAAATTGCCTTCTAAATATCTGTCCCAGCCATGCAATCCCCGAAAACATCGGTATAATCGAGGAAAGTGCGGCCGCGGGGCCCTTAGTAAATAAGCCCCCATATGTTCAAACATCAAGGAATGTGTAACATTCTCTATAACTTGCTGCCTGCAGATAGGACACTATATACAATCTGCTCAGCTCCTCCTGCTCTATAACATGCTGCCTGCAGATATGACACTATGTACAATATGCTCAGCTCCTCCTGCTCTATAACTTGCTGCCTGCAGATAGGACACTATATACAATCTGCTCAGCTCCTCCTGCTCTATAACATGCTGCCTGCAGATAGGACACTATATACAATCTGCTCAGCTCCTCCTGCTCTATAACATGCTGCCTGCAGATAGGACACTATGTACAATCTTTGTAGATCCCCCTGCTCTATAACATGCTGCCTGCAGATAGGACACTATGTACAATCTTTGTAGATCCCCCTGCTATATAACATGCTGCCTGCAGATAGGACACTATGTACAATCTTTGTAGATCCCCCTGCTATATAACATGCTGCCTGCAGATAGGACACTATGTACAATCTTTGCATATACCCCTGCAGTATAACATGCTGCCTGCAGATAACAGTCCATTCTTTGTTGTGACAGGTTTTCATTAAAATACTTTTGTCTGTCGCTTTGGGTGTAAATGTTGCCTGCAGATAGGAAACTATAGACAATCTTTGTAGATCCTCATTGGTTTGGGTGTAAATTCTGCGCATCTGATCTCACACACAAATGTCTACAAACAGTCGAATGAGGAAATCTCTGGGAGAAAAGGTTTTGAAAGTAAAAAGTATTTGTGTTTCTAGAGAAAGGTCAGAGAGAGGAGTGAAAGCAGCGGGTGAGTGTCAGACCGGAGGATGGGGGTTGTAGAGTGATGGGGGTTATGGTTTATATTAAGGTCCTCGGTCCGGGTGTCGGATCTGCTCCGTTGGTCTCCTCTGTAGCCACCCGTGTGACCGCCGTGGCCTCAGGACCTGATCGTGTGTGGGGGGGGGGGCTTACTACAACAATTCTCATCACAACCGAGGAATCTGTGGCTCTTGGTCCCATCTCCTCGACCCTCCACAGACCTGGGATGGAGTTGCCAGTTTGTAGTAAGATGTGAGATTCCCCAAAATTATCCTTAATCGCCTGCATTCTACTTACCTCCTGTTGTTTCTTTACTTTCTGTAAGAGCCTTTTAGATGATATAGTTTTTGCATTGCTTTATTACACATGAATTTTTTATACAGTTTTTTGTAATCAATTCACCTGAAACCTCTTCCTTTAACCCCTTAACGCCGGAGCCACTTTTCACCTTCCTGACACGGCCCATTTTTTCCAATCTGCCCTGTGTCACTATAAGTGGTTATAACTTCGGAACGCTTTAACATATCCAAGTGATTTTGAAATAGTTTTCTTGTGACACTTTGTACGTCATGTTAGTTTAAAAAAATTTGGTGGTGTGTTTTGCGTTTATTTAAAAAAGCCCAGATATAGTGAAAATTAGCAAAAATTGAAAATGTCCTATTTTTTCCATACGTAGTCATAACAGCAAAAAAACCTTGATAACTAACATTCTCCGAATGTCTGCTTTATGAATCCATGTTTTTTTTTACGCATTCTCTCATTTTTGTAAGATGTTTTTGGGCTTTGAACTTTAGGTACGAATTCTCAAATTTTCATAAAAAACACAATGGGGGTCATTTACTAAGGGCCCGATTCGCGTTTTCCCGACGTGTTACCCGAATATTTCCGATTTGCGCCGATTTTCCCTGTATTGCCCCGGGATTTTGGCGCACCCGATCAGATTGTGGCGCATCGGCGCCGGCATGCACAGGGCGGAAATCGGGGGCTTGCACTTACCTTCACTAGGAATAGGCCGGTGAACTTGAGTGCGTTCCGATGCTCTTCAGTGCAGCAACGCCACCTGGTGGACGTCGTAGGAACTACCTTAATAAATCCCGGCCGAACCCGAATCCAGCGCAGACAGAGAACGCACCTCTGTATCGCTAATGGACCGGGTAAGTAAATCTGCCCCAATATCACCCTTTTTGCAGGACCTGCTTAGATTTCAAGTCACTTTAAGAGGCCGAAATAAAAGTAAAACCCCATAAATTACCCCATTATCATGAAACAGATGATTTTCTGTTTCATGCATAACATCATGTCTGACGAAGAGAACTAGTATTCTCCAAAGCTCCACCAGCAATTATACTCAGTTAGCCTCAAAAAATTATCGCCTGATTTCTTCACTTTTCTTCTGCTCTCCATGGCTAACACGGTACAAATCTACACTACTAAAACATGAATATACAGACTTATCACCATATACAGGCGGTCCCCTACTTAAGGACACCCGACTTACAGACAACCCATAGTTACAGACGGACCCCTCTGCCCACTGTGACCTCTGGTGAAGCTCTCTGGATGCTTTAAAATAGTCCCAGACTGCAATAATCAGCTTAAAATTGTGTGCAATGAAGCTTTATTGATAATTCTTGGTCCTATTACAGCAAAAAAATTTGAAACTCCAATTTTCACTGGGGCAAAAAAAAATAATTGTCGGGAACTACAATTATAAAGTATACAGTTTCGACTTACATACAAATTCAACTTAAGAACAAACCTACAGTCCCTATCTTGTATGTAACCCGGGGACTGCCTGTATATACCTCCACACATCTATCCATCCTATTCCACTACAGAATCTGGCAAAAGGGGTGTCCCTCACTCCTGACTTTTCCCTACTCGATCTTCCTTATCGAGAAAAACTGAATTAAAATCACCAAGAGCCAAAACAGGGCAATCCCCCACTTTCTCTCCAAACCATAAAAGACTTGATAAAACCCTTTAATTTCCACCTCCAGCATCCCTCCCCCCTCCCAACACACCCCCATCCCTTCTACATGCCCTACCATTGTAGAACTCCTCCTACTAGAGCCACAAACCCGCCCCCAACCCCCGACCCCCCCCCCACTTAATGCTGACCAATCAAAATATTAACAAATTCCAGCCCCTCGAATCCATCCAGTCAGAAACTTGTTCAGGGGTATTAAAGAAGTGAGACTGATCTTGATATAGAATTTTTAATTTTACCGGATACAGAAGGGAGTAAATAATGCCTTTTTCTCTCAGCCCTTTCTTTCACATCAATGAAACTTTTCCTTTTTTGTAAGGTGTCCCTGGAAAAGTCTGGATATATTGTGACTTTGACTCCTCGGATTGTAAGATCTTTGAGATCCTGTGCCCACCTCAATATCGTGTCCCTGTCCCTGGAGAGAAGTGTTTTACAAATAATTGCCCGTGGAGTATTGCCAGAGACTTTAACCGGTTAAGGACCGGGCCCTTTCCTGTTTTTTCATGTCCATTTTTCACTCCCCACCTTCAAACGTTTTCATACATTTACAAAAATTAAAACCTCCAGTACAAAAATAATTTTTTTGATTTTGCCAAATTCTGGCGCTAATAACTTTTTTATACTTTGTTGTACGGAGCTGTGGGTGGTGTCATTTTTTGTGAAATTTGATAATATTTTCAATGATATCATTTTTTAGGACTGTACGACCTTTTGTTCACTTTTTATCGATTTTTTTATATTTTTCAAAATGACAAAAAAGTGCCATTTTTGACTTTGGGCTCTATTTTCCATTACGGGGTTAAACACATTGAAAAACCGTTATCATATTTTGATAGATCGGGCATTTTTGGACGCGTCGATACCTGATGTGTTTATGATTTTTACTGTTTATTTATATTTATGTCAGTTCTAGGGAAAGGGGGGTGATTTGAATTTTTACTACAGTATGGCAGTATATGGGGATTTTCCTCCTCATTCATTACAATGTGCTATCAGCACATTGTAATGAAGGGGTTAAAACGAAATAGCCTCGGGTCTTCGGAAGACCCGAGGCTACCATGGAGACAGATCACCGCTCCCCGATGACGACACAGGGAGCGGAAATCCCAGGTAAGATGGCCTATTTTCTCAAGGAGCCGCTCTTTAACAAAGTCAACTGTGTTCTCCCCTTCTCCCTTCTCCGGGACCCCTACCAATCTCAAGTAGGCCCTCCTAGACCTATCCTTCACATCTGCCAATGCGTCACATTCTCTCTTTCCAAAGCGGAAGTCATTTTCTTTATTGCAGCAGCCTCCTTTTCGATTTTTTAAATCTTTTAAAAGACTTGCACTGCCTCATGCATGAGGGGAGAGAAGAGTTGACTCTGAATCTAATTCTGATTTAATTCAGAATCTGAGCTCTAGTGTATGAAGCCACTGCCTGGTACCAAGAGTAGGAATCTTTCTAAACACTATAGAAGGGAATGAAATCTGAAAATGGGTTTGTGGGGTTCATTGAGTCCCCTGCTATATAACATGCTAGATGTGCAGGTGACAGGTTTTCATTAAAATACTTTTGTCTGTCGGTTTGGGTGTAAATTCTGCGCATCTGATCACACACATAACTTACACAATGAATGTCTACAAAGAGTCGAATGAGGAAATCTCAGGAAAAAAAGGTTTTGAAAGTAAAAAGTATTTGTGTTTCTAGAGAAAGGTCAGAGAGAGGAGTGAAAGCAGCGGGTGAGTGTCAGACCGGAGGATGGGGGTTGTAGAGTGATGGGGGTTATGGTTTATATTAAGGTCCTTGGTCCGGGTGTAGGATCTGCTCCGGTGGTCTCCTCTGTAGCCACCCGTGTGACCAACGTGGCCTCAGGACCTGATCGTGGGGGGGGGGGGGGGGGTTACTAAAACAATTCTCATCACAACCGAGGAATCCGTGGCTTTTGGTCCCATCTCCTCGACCCTCCACAGAGCCGGAATGTAGTTGCCAGTTTGTAGTAAGATGTGAGATTCCCCAAAATGATCCTTAATATCCTGTATTCTACTTACCTCCTGTTGTTTCTTTATTTTCTGTAAGAGCCTTTTAGATGATATAGTTTTTGCATTGCTTTATTACACATGGATTTTTTATACAGTTCTTTGTAATCTATTCACCTGAAACTTCTTCCTTTAACCCCTTAACGCCGAAGCCCCTTTTCACCTTCCTGACACGGCCCCATTTTTTCCAATCTCCCCTGTGTCACTATAAGTGGTTATAACTTCGGAACGCTTTAACATATCCAGGGGATTTTGAAATTGTTTTCTCGTGACACTTTGTACTTCATGTTAGTTGAAAAATTTTGGTGGTATGTGTTGCGTTTATTTATAAAAAAACCCAGATATTTGGTGAAAATTTGGAAAAAGTCTCGATTTTTGAAATGGAAAATGTCCTACTTTTTCCATACGTAGTCATAACAGCAAAAAAAAACTTGCTAACTAACATTCACCGAATGTCTGCTTTATGTCTCCATGGTTTTTTTCTCTCATTTTTGTAAGATGTTATGGGGCTTTGAACTTTAGGTACGATTTCTCAAATTTTCGTAAAAAACACAAAATCACGCTTTTTGCAGGACCTGCTCAGGTTTCAAATCACTTTAAGAGGCCGAAATAAAAGTAAAACCCCATAAATTACCCCATTATAAAAACTACACCCCTCAACGTATGTAAAACAACTTTTCATGAAGTTTGTTAACCCTTTAATTGTTTTACAGGGGATAAATCAAGATCAGATGCAATTTTGAAATTTAAATTTTTTGGGCTAAATTAATGTGTTTTTCAAAAAATGTACAAATTCTCAGTGGATAAAATACCAAAACTGTCCACAAAGTTTGATACCCAATCCCTCCCGTGTATAACAATCCCCCAAATGTGGTGGTGACTGCTGTATGGGCACACGCCAGGGCATCGAAGGGAGCTGCGCCATTCAGAGCAGATTATGCATTGTCACTTTTTATTGGCTATACAATCTTTATTTTTGGGAAATTTGGACATATAAGGGCTTATTTTTTGCGACATGAGATGCACTTTACAAATACTTCATTTTAGTGGGTCATTAGCTTATTGATGAGATTTTATTAACTCTTAAATGTATGTAGGAAAAAAAATGTAAAATTTTGGTTTCCTTTCTTCTTGTAATTTTTGGGGGTCATTCACCGCACCATAAAAATAACTTATTATATTTATTCTATGGATCACTACGGTTATGGTGATACCTCATTTATATAGATTTTTATATATTTTTACAATTTTGCTGAATTAAAACTAATACAGAGAAAATCTCATTCATTTCTTTTCGGAGATATGACGCTAATATTTTTCGGTTGACAGAGCTGGTTTAGGGCTTAATTTTTACATGTTGAGTTCTTTTCAGTGATCTCATTTTGGCACACATAACTTTTTTGATCACTTTTTAGAACAGTTTAATTTAATGAAAAATATACATTTTTGGCAAGTTTTTCGGGTTTGGTTTTTACGGCGCTCACCAAGCGGGTCCAGTAATGTTAATGAGTTATTGTACAGATTGTTACGGACGCGGCGATACCAAATATGTGGGGTTTTTTCTGGTGATTTTGTGTTTTTTTTACTATTAGATACCGTATGCATAGGGAATGTTTGTGTTTAGGGGACTTTAACTTTATTTAATTCATTCTTTTTATTAAAAAATGTTTATATCAAGTGTTTTTAACATTTTTTTTTACTTTAACAGGTTGGCTTGAACAAGTGATCCTCTGATCGCTTGTTCAAGCTCTTCTTCACCTAATACAGTGTAATACAGATGTATTGCACTGTATTATGTGATGCATGCTCAGTGTGTCACAGCCGGGTCCTGCCAGAAGGCACGGACCTGGCTCCCTGGAAGAAGCTGCATATCCCCGTGGAGGATCGGACGCCCCCGGTAAGCGCCGTTTGGGGGTTTAGCGCACCGGAGCCTTGCACGCCATGGTCACACAAGACCGCGATGAGAAAGGGGTTAATGTCCGCGATCGGAGAAAACTCTGATCGTGGGTACTAGAGACGAGTGCCAGCTTTTTATACACACTAAGCAGTGATCATCAAGGGATACTAAAAAAAAAAACTCTAAAACAACAGATTGATAAATACAGGGACATCTTATTTACAACAGGATGGTAATAAAAACACTAAAAACCTATGAGGCGAGACACATGAGCCCTGGCTCTTATCTGCTTGTGGCCTCCAGGTCAAAGGTCGGAGGTCATGAAGCTGCATGGATGGAAGACACTTTGCAAGGTGTTGAATCTCTGCAGTAATTTATACTATGATTCTTTCCTATCCCTCTGTGTCTAAAAATGTCCCATTAAAATAGTAATCTGCATATCTTCCATAGTGTGGTCCTCTCTGGAGAAATATGATTTAATATCAGATCAACTCACGCAGATCTGATATTAAAAATGAAAGGAAAAATCTCCCAGTGGCTGCTGGGAGATTACAAAGTGGTCTTAACATTCATGCAGCTTCATGACCTCCTACCTCTGACCTGGAGGCTACAAGCGGATAGGAGCCAGAGCTCTCTGGTCTCGCCTCACAGGTTTTTAGTGTTTTTATTGCCATCCTGTTGTAAATAAGATGTCCCTGTTTTTATCAATCTGTTGTTTTAGAGGTTTTTTTTAATATCCTTTGATCACTGTTTAGTGTATATAAAATGCTGTGGATTTTCTGTTTCATGCATAACATCATGTCTGAAGAAGAGAACTAGTATTCTCCAAAGCTCACCATCAAATATACTCAGTTAGCCTCAAAAAGTTATCGCCCGATTTCTTCACTTTTCTTCTGCTCTCCATGGCTAACACGGTATAAATCTACACTACTAAAACATGAATATACAGACTTATCCCCATACATATACCTCCACACATCTATCCATTCTATTTCACTACAGAATCTGGCAAAAGGGGTGTCCCTCACTCCTGGATTAACCAGCTGACTTTTCCCTACTCGATCTTCCTTATCGGAAAAAACTGAATTAAAATCACCAAGAGCCAAAACAGGAAAATCCCCCACTTTCTCTACAAACCGTAAAAGGCTTGATAAAACCCTATAACTAAAAGGGGGAGGTATATAAATCCCTGCCACAACACATTTAGTGCCTTCCAATATACCATAAAGAAAGACCAATCTTCCGTCTACGGCACTTTAAATTCAACCGATCTATGGATCAACATTGTAACTCCCCTAGAAAAGGAAGAAAAAACTGAGCTATAAGTCTGGCTTGCCCATCTTCTATCTGTTAAGTACAGAGTCTCCCCAGAGAGATGTGTTTCCAGCAATATTACAATTGCGGGAAGTTGTTTACATATATAATTGAGGATAATACACCGTTTCAAACGGTCCTTTCAACCCTCTTATATTCCAAGAGATGATCACTCAAAGCAAAAGGAGGTAATGGGAGAGAAGGAAAAGAAGAGGGAAGAAGAGAAAGAAAGAGAGAGAAAAAGGCCCTTCCACCTCCAACATCCCACAACCCTCCCAACCCACCCCCCTCATCCCTTCTACATGCCCTACCATTGTAGAACTCCTCCTACTAAAGCCACAAACCTGCCCCCAACCCCCGACCACCCCCCTAATGCTGACCAATCAAAATATTAACAAATTCCAGCCCCTTCGAATCCATCCAATCAGAAACTTGTTCAGGGGTATCAAGACGTGAGACTGATCTTGATATAGAATTTTTAATTTTACCGGATACAGAAGGGAGTAAATAATGCCTTTTTCTCTCAGCCATTTTTTCACATCAATGAAACTTTTCCTTTTTTGTAAGGTGTCCCTAGAAAAGTCTGGATATATTGTGACTTTGACTCCTCGGATTGTAAGATCTTTGAGATCCCGTGCCCACCTCAATATCATGTCCCTGTCCCTGGAGAGAAGTGTTTTACAAATAATTGCCCGTGGAGTATTGCCAGAGACTTTAGCCGGTTAAGGACCGGGCCCTTTCCTGTTTTTTCATGTCCATTTTTCACTCCCCACCTTCAAACGTTTTCATACATTTACAAAAATTAAAACCTCCTGTACAAAAATAATTTTTTTGATTTTGCCAAATTCTGGCGCTAATAACTTTTTTATACTTTGGTGTACGGAGCTGTGGGTGATGTCATTTTTTGCGAAATTTGATAATATTTTCAATGATATCAATTTTTAGGACTGTACGACCTTTTGATCACTTTTTATAGATTTTTTTATATTTTTCAAAATGGCAAAAAAGTGCCATTTTTGACTTTGGGCACTATTTTCCGTTACGGGGTTAAACACATTGAAAAACCGTTATCATATTTTGATAGATCCGGCATTTTGGGACGCGTCGATACGTGATGTGTTTATGATTTTTACTGTTTATTTATATTTATATCAGTTCTAGGGAAAGGGGGGAATTTGAAATTTTAGGTTTTTTTATTATAATTTTTTTTTAACTTTTTTTTTTCTTTTTACTATTTTTCAGACTCCCTAGGGTACTTTAACCCTAGGTTGTCTGATTGATCCTATCATATACTGCCATACTACAGTATGGCAGTATATGGGGATTTTCCTCCTCATTCATTACAATGTGCTATCAGTACATTGTAATGAAGGGGTTAAAACGAAATAGCCTTGGGTCTTCGGAAGACCCGAGGCTACCATGGAGACGGATCACCGCTCCCCGATGACGTCACGGGGAGCGGCAATCCCAGGTAAGATGGCCTATTTTCTCAAGGAGCCGCTCTTTAACAACTGTGTTCTCCCCTTCTCCCTTTTCCGGGACCCCTACCAATCTCAAGTAGGCCCTCCTAGACCTATCCTCCATATCTGCCAATGCGTCACATTCTCTCTTTCCAAAGCGGAAGTCATTTTCTTTATTGCAACAGCCTCCTTTTCGATTTTTAAAATCTTTTAAAAGACTTGCACTGCCTCATGCATGAGGGGAGAGAAGAGTTGACTCTGAATCTAATTCTGATTTAATTCAGAATCTGAGTTCTAGTGTATAAAGCCACTGCCTGGTACCAAGAGTAGGAATCTTTCTAAATACAATAGAAGGGAATGAAATCTGAAAATGGGTTTGTGGGGTTCATTGAGTTAGAGATCTAATGAGGATGAGACTGGCCTAAAGAGGATGACCGTGGAGTCTCTGATGTCATCACTGCTGCCTTATGGGGATGGCAGGAGTCTGTCCCTAGACAGTTACCGTAGATAGATAGATCAGATGGAAACCAAATGTCCAAAATAAATAACCCCACCCTGTATTTCACTTTCATTAAGGTAAAATTTAATAGTGATCTGTTTTTATATATTTTTATCATTAACATAAGAAAAATTATTTTATTTTTTAGGAAACGTTTTAGAATGGATACTGAAGTGGATAACTTGACCTCAACTTATACAGCGGGATATACAGATAACTATAACCTGTATGTTTTACGTATTCTCAAATTGTGTTCATAAATGCATTGGATAAGCTCTGTATTGTTGAATTGTAACTGTGTAAGATTTTCTTTTGTAGTCAGTGAGGGAGGGGGAAGACCAAAATGGACTGTTCAAAAAAAAAGTTAGGGATATTTGGCTTTCATGTGAAATTTATGGAAAATATAAAAAGCTCACAAGAAAGTAATAATATATCATGAAAGTAGGATAAGAAAAAAATATATGGAGAATTGGATCAGATTGTCAGAATGTGTCAAAAACTTTTATTAAAAAAATAGTGGGTTGGTCTTTGGGTGCTTGTTGAGTCTGACCCCTATCTGGGAATAGTTCCAGTTTGGATATAGGAAAAAGAGGAGTTATTTTATAGCCCCGCTACAAGTAGCACGGAAGTATAAATAGATGTTGTGTCTGTCAGGATTCAGTGGTAGTGGATCCTCTGGACCACCGTGGACGATGACGGAAGCCAGAAACTGGGACCGGAATCTAAGTGGCACTCAGTTTTCACCAGAGCCCGCCGCAAAGTGGGTTGGACTTTTTGGAGTGTGCTACCACCAAGTCGTTCCACAGATGCGACGGCAAATTAGGGGTCACAGCAGGAAATCAGGATAATCGCAAAGGGCATGGAACAAAGCCTTCTCTCAGGCATAGAAGCACAAAGAAAGGACTGGGAATTTATCAGGGAAGGTGGCTGGCCAGCACCAATTATTGGCAAATTTAAATTTGACAGAGACAATGCGGGGCATGCCCTAGGAGGCAGGGATGCGCGCGACAAGTCGTGGGAGACGCTGCTGGACCTGGCGAGGTGCATAAGACAGTAGGCGCAGTAGGCACAACAGGGTATACGGAGGTACATGACCCATGTTTTGGGTCGTAGGGGTACCTGTGACATACCCCCCCTGCAGCCTCCCCCTCTTCTTGGCCTGAAGCAACCTCTGAAGAACACTACAATCCAGAATGTTCTCTTCTTGCTCCCAAGACCTCTCCTCCGACCCGAACCCCTTCCAGCCAACAAGAAAGAATTGCTTCACTCTGACTGACTTCATACCCAGGACCTCTTTCACCTCATAGACATCTGTGGAGTCAGGAGTTGGAGGTGGTACTTGCCGGAAGAAGCAGTTCAGGATGACAGGTTTCAGAAGGGAGACGTGGAAGGAATTTGGGATGTGCATGGTAGGAGGAAGGCAAAGCTTATAGGCCACAGGTTTGATGTGCTTCGGCGCCTCAAATGGACCCAGATAGCGGGGACCAAGCTTTTAGCTGGGAATCTTCAGCCAGACGTATCTAGAAGACAGCCACACCTTATCACCTGGAGAGAAGACTGGAGGAGACCTGCGTCTGTTGTCAGCCTGGGTCTTGGTGCGGGCAGACGCCGGAAGTAGAGACTGCCGTGTTTGCTCCCAGATGGACATGAGATCTTGAACCAATCTGGTTGACTCTCTCCACTTGACCATTAGTCTGCGGATGATATGCAGACGAGAAGTACAGTTTAACTTGCAGTTGACCGCACAGGGACCGCCAGAAACAGGGAACAAACTGGACCCCATGGTCTGAGACAATGGGGCTCATTTACTAAGACGCCGCGGTCCGCACTATCAATGGAATACCCACCGATTTCCGATGTGCGCCGCATTTAGAAAGGGTTTTTGGCACACTTGATTGGATTTTGGCGCATCAGCGCCGACTTTCACGCATCGCAAAGCGGGGAGCGTGGCTGCTGGACAACCCTACAGATTTGGACTATATGCGGGATTTAAAATTGAAATTGTGTCGCAAGCACGAGGCTTGAGGTGCTGAGCAGTCTGGAAATATAGGAGATTCTTGTGGTCAGTGTAGATATGGACTGGATGATGAGCTCCTTCCAGAATATAGCGCCATTCCTCCAAAGCTATCTTTATGGCCAGAAGTTCTCGATCACCAATGGAATAATTCCTCTCTGCGGCTGAGAAAGTCTTAGAGAAGAATCCACAGGTGAGGGTTCGACCTTTGGGCCCTT
The DNA here is from genome assembly GCA_019512145.1 of Engystomops pustulosus. NCBI lineage: Eukaryota > Metazoa > Chordata > Amphibia > Anura > Leptodactylidae > Engystomops > Engystomops pustulosus. Next base: position 22,243 of record WNYA01002688.1, on the reverse strand, counting down.
TCTGGGTGAGAACGGCTTCAGCACCAATGAATGAGGTGTCAACCTCCAGCTGAAATGGCTTCTCTGTATCAGGTTAGGTGAGAACTGGTGCAGAGACAAAGGCCGACTTCAGCTTAGTCAAAGCTTCTTCAGCCGCCAGAGTCTAAGATTGGCGTTCTTATTGGTCAGCACCACAATAAGAGAGACAAGAGAAGAGAAATGTGGAATAAATTGCCGGTAATAATTAGCGAAGCCCAGAAATCTCTGTATGGCACGTAGACCCACTGAGCGAGGCCACTGAAGTACCGCAGACAATTTAGCAGGATCCATCTGTAGTCCTTTGTCAGAAATAATGTATCCCAGGAACAGAAGACTACTCTGATGAAACTGGCATTTCTCGAGCTTTGCATATAAGTGATTGGCCCTTACGCGCCTGAGAACTTGCCAGACGTGGATCTGATGACACTTTAGGTCAGGAGAAAGCACCAGAATATTCTCTAAGTATACAACGACACAAGTGTAGAGCAAGTCTCTGAAGATATCGTTGACTAATTCCATTCATCGTCTTCGCAGATATGGATGAGGTTATATGCCCCCCGCAGATCTAGCTTGGTGAAAACCTTGGCACCCTGTAGGCGACCAAAACGTTCAGTGATGAGAGGCAAAGGGTAGCGATTTTTGACCCTGACTTTATTGAGATCGAGGTAATCGATGGCACTCCAGTCCCCAACAAAGGATTTCCCCAGTCTGCCAGTCGAGCACTGGAGACTGTTGCTGTAACCATGGGAGACTCAAAAGCACTGAAGACGTAGACAGGGGGAGCACATAAAATGACAGTCTCCTCTTGTGCAACGTCCCCCAACCAATTTGCAGAGACAGAGGCTCTATAAGATACTGGACTGGGTCATTGAGAATCTGTCCACTGATGGAAGAGATAACCAGCGGCTTCTCTAGGTGCACCACAGGAAAGATATGCTGGGAGACCAAAGCTGCATCCATGAAATTCCCTGTAGAGCCAGAGTCCAAAGATGGCGTGCGCCCTAGTAGGTGGGACATGCGTGACGAGCTGCGGGAGACGCCGCTAAAACCCAGCAGGGTGAGTGAGGCAGCGGGCAAAGCAGGCGCAGCAGGGCACATGGAGGTAAACAGGTGCATCTGTGTCCCGACACATGGGTTGCAGGGGCACAAGTGACAGTAACATAAACCTTTTATTAGGAAACAACTATAGATGGCTAAGAATTTAAACACAGAAAAGGATCCGTCATCAGGCCTAATGCAGCTGCTACAGAAATGTACAAAAACAGATAGAGACATACAGCTTAGCCGGGTTAATTAAAAGAATAAATACTTGAATAGATAAAGAGAAAAAGCTGCGCATGATAAATAGAAGTCTCGAATAACTGTATAGATTTAAAACTATGTTAAAGGCCACATGTATTACTAAATCAATTTATAGAACTGTATAGAGTATAGGAATTTGTTGTAGATAAAAATAAATAGATGAATGCATATACCTTAATGGGCTCATATATGTAATAATTGGAACACAAAAATACATGTCTGTAAATAAATTAAAGTAAATCTACCAAAATATAAAAAGCTCACAAGAAAGTAATAATATATCATGAAAGTAGAATAAGAAAAAAATATATGGAGAATAGGATTAGGTTGCCAGAATGTGTCAAAAACTTTTATTAAAAAAATAGTGGGTCGGTCTTTGGGTGCTTGTTGAGTCTGACCCTTAGCTGGGAATAGTTCGAGTCTGGATATAGGAAAAAAAGGAGTTATTTTATAGCCCCGCTACAAGTAGCATGGAAGTAGGAAGTTGTGGCTTCAAGGATCCAGTGGTAGTTGATGACGGAAGCCGACACTTGAGATCGGAGTCTAAGTGGCAGCCGGTTTTCACCAGAGCACGCTGCAAAGCGGGTTAGACTTGCTGCGACGTGGTACCACCAGGTCGTTCCATTGGTGCAACTTTGTCTGCGGCCAATGCATAGTACAGAATCAAGGCAGGAGAAACAGGAATCACAGGATCAGAGTCGGGGACGTAGCTGTAGGTCAGGGCAGGCAGCATGGGATCGGAGTCAGGAACGGAATTGAGGTCACAACAGGAAATCAGGATAATCGCAAAGGGCATGGAACAAAGCTTTTTCTCAGGCATAGAAGCACAAAGATCCAGCAAGGGACACAGGAAGGGTCTGGGAATTTGTCAGGGAAGGCGGCTGGCCAGCGCAAATTTTCGGCGCGGTGGCCCTTTAAATTTTACAGAGAAGGCGTGTGCTCGGTTGGGTGGGTACGTGCGCAATGAGCTGTAGGAGACGCCACTGGAAAGAAGCGAGGTGAGTGAGGCAGCTGGCGCAGCAGGCGTAGCGGGGCACATGGATGTACATGGGTGGTCCTGCGACCTGAGACATGGGTTCGCATGGGCACCCGTGACAGTAACATAAACCTTTTATTGAGAAACAACTGTAGATAGACTAAGAATCAACACAGAGAAGGGTCCATCATCAGGCCAAATGCAGCTGCTACAGAAATGTACAAAAACAGATAGAGATATACAGCTTAGCCGGGTTAATTAAAAGAATAAATACTTGAATAGATAAAGAGAAATAGCTGCGCATGATAAAGAGAAGTCTCGAATAACTGTATAGATTTAAAACCATGTATTACTAAATCAATTTACAGAACTGTATAGAGCAGTGATGGCGAACCTTTTAGAGACCGAGTGCCAAAACTTCAACCAAAATCCACTTATTTACCCCGAAGTGCCAATGTGCCATTTTAAGCAGTAACTTATTGCTACCTGTTCTTCCACTTCTTTAATTGCATCGGCCCCTGAGGCCTTCAATACAGTTGAAAGAAGGAGGGCAAATTCAGACTATCATTGTAGCTTCTCTCCAGGGTCTCTCTGTCTAGAAAGAATCGTGGGTCCAACATGAGGACCTCTAAAGATAATGCAGTTCTTTCAACACCTTCTCACTTTTCAAGCAGTTCCAAACAGTCAAAGAAGTGTTGCTGTAAAATAGTGCGGTTCGCAGCATCTCATAAGTTGCCTAGGACTGCAGGAAGATTTAATGGATTTTTTCCTGTTTCGTGAACTCTGTCCTAGGTTGATAGCCTGAGTACCCACAGAAAGTGCTCTGAGTGCCACCTCTGGCACCCGTGCCATAGGTTCGCCATTACTGGTATAGAGTATAGGAATTTGTTGTGGATAAAAATAAATGGATGAATGCATATACCTTAATGGGCTCATATATGTAATAACTGGAACACAAAAATACATGTCTGTAAATAAATTAAAGTAAATCTACCGCCAGAAATGTAAACCAAGCACACTGACAGTATCAGGACGTACGCACTTAGAATTACAAAGTTGCTTCTTTCAGTGAATATTACGCTTTAATATGTGGTTTAGAATTTTCTTGTCTAAAAATATTGCTCTTTAATACGTGGATTAGAAAAGTGCTCATGTCACTGAATAGAGCACATTAATACCTAGATCAAATGTTTGCATGTCATTTTCTGGAATGGAATTTTATTCGTTGGTGACTGATAATATTCTTTAGGTTCTGCAGTAAGTTTATTATATGAATCAATTATTGTATACTACACAACCAAACAATCAAGCTGCGTCCCTGATACATAGAGGCAGAAGCGCTATATACTCTCAGGTGCGGTTGGTACTCCACTCTCTCCCCCTTTGAACTCCTAAACTTTTATATATCCTGGGTTCTCCAAGCTTGTTCTAGAATAGGATGAGTTGACTATGGCCTCAATCTTATATCAATTTGATGTTTTCCTTGACCTCTTAATTTACCCCAGTGTACAATAGAGATATTTCTGAAATCATAAAATCTTCAAGTTACTAACTTCTACCCTATCGTGTCTTCTCAGGTCAACTACTGCAGATTATACGACAAATTTCACTACTATCGACAGCAGATTAGACTATATCAACGTTTTAAAGAAAGTTGCAACTGCTATTGTCTGCATCATTTTCATCCTTGGGATTATTGGGAATGGATTAGTCATCTGGATTGCCGGATTCAGGATGAAGAAGACGATCAGTGCCGTGTGGTTCCTCAATCTGGCAATCGCTGACTTCCTGTGCTGTCTGGCTCTTCCTCTGGACATTGCGGATTTGGCTGCCTTTGATGTATGCACAAAATCAAGATCATCAGAAATTCTCTGCTTAATTGATATTATTCTGTTAAATATTAGCATGAGCGCCAGTGTCCTCCTCCTGACGACCATGAGTATTGATCGCTGGGTATCGGTGGTTTGGCCATTATGGGCTAAAGTTCATAGGACACAGAAACGAGTGAGAATCACTGCAGGAATTATCTGGGTGCTGAGTCTTTTATGGACTGGATTAATCATTTACCTTTTAGAGTCTTTTTATATAGATAGCTTTAGACCACTAACCATAAACCTAATCAGCTTAGTTGTGATGTTTGTGATCCCTTTCCTCATCATCTTCACCAGTTATGTCACCATTTTCTTCCAACTTAGAAATAGTAATAGACCCCAGAGATCTCAGAGACCCTACAGGATCATCACTGCTGTTATATTCTGTTTCTTTTTCTGCTGGGCTCCGTATTACATCTGCCCATTAACATCCTTGTCTGATGGAGATATAGTTCAGGTGAACACAGCAGCTGTTATTGATACCATCCTGGCCTCCCTAAACAGTTGCATCAACCCAATCATTTATGTTTTTATGGGCCAAGATTTTAGACACGGTTTCCTGAGATCTATTCCCTTCAGGGTTGAAAGAGCTTTAACCATACATCAAGATAACCCCTGCAATGAACAAGAGACTCCTGGACCTACTCCTACTACAGATGGTTAACACTTCATTAAGACACCATATTGGAGGCTCCTTGTGTATTGCTTGACGACGGCTGGCTTCACATGCTAAGACTTGCATGGACTGGAATAATGACTTACATATTAAATTCTTCTGTTTTGTACCATTGTTTGGCATAGGCTTGGTAACAGCTGAAACATTAGCTCTACCAATCATGAGCTGACCCAAGCCGCAATGCTGGCAGATTCTGGCCAAAGTTCAGATTTGGGTTCAGTTGTGCTCACTCCCTTTGTTGTTAGAACCTATGATCGATGCTGGCACCGATTGTGGGTGTTATGTTTTTAAATGCCACCAGCAGCATATAAATCAATATGTGTGTAGACATTTTGGGAAGGATATCCTCATGAATGACCTCATGTGGAGCAACCATCTTCCCCAAACTAGCGGCGTGCAGTGCAGCCTGACTGTGGTGTCAAAGCCATTACACCATAATTATTGAAATGGGGTTTTGTGGTCGGCATTTAAAGAACTCCCCCAGTCTCCACAGAGCATAGTACATACACTACCAAAGTGTTTTTGTATAAAAAATAGGTTTTACAGAAAAAAATATATGTTATATTGTACCTTTCATTACTATCTGCTTTGTGACTAGGCAGTTGCCAATTGGGAGGGGCTGGAAAGGAGCAGTTTCCCCCCCACCCTTGGGAGACGTGTGACCCTTTTCAAATATATGAATAACTCCCAACACTCGGGATTGGCTGTAGAGGAGCAGGGGGCGTTGCTAAGCCAAGTGATGAGTGTTTTCATATATTTGAAAAGGTCACATGGAGTAGCTGTTTCCTAAGGGTGGGGGGGAACTGCTCGTTTCCAGCCCCGCCCAATCACACAGCAGATGCTAATGAAAGGTACAATATAACATATATTTTTTTTCTGTAAAACCCATTTTTAATACAAAAACACTTTGGCAGTGTATGTACTATGCTCTGTGGGGACTGGGGGAGTGCTAAAAATGGGTCTCCTGGTGACAGGTTCCCTTTAAACAGTTAACACCAATGATCAGTGCCAGCACCAATCGTGGGCATTACTCAGGGTTTTAGGTCTTGTTTCAGGACCTATACAGATTGTAACATGTCCGCTTATCAATAGCCACTACACATTTTATTTAATTTGGTGGTGCTGGCATCTATTTTGCTTTACTTATCTATGTCCTATCTTTATTTTATTTGGGACTATGTCACTGTTTTTTTTCCAATTTTTAACTATTTCTGTACAGATATTTGAAAATAATCACTTATTATGTAAGTATTTACATTGACCAAAATATTCAAAATTCTAGTTTTCACACTGGCCAGAGGAGACACCATAACGAGCTGCTCCTATTCAACTTTTCTGTTAAGACTGATGCAGAGTCATCTCATTATGGATGCCCCTTCATGTGAATGCTGGGCACATGATGGGGAATGTTACCTGCAGCGGCTACAGTAGACGCAGTTTCCTTGTACTTTCAGCTGATCACATTGATAATAGATACTGGAAACAGGTTCATTGTAAAAACTTGTTTTGTGTTGGATTCTTTAGTAACAATTTGACCAGATATTAATGAAATTTTTGATTTGTCACAAAGCCAAATTTTCTGGTGTTTTGTGGTGACTGATCCCCAAGCTCAGCAGTCAATACCAGGACCATCTCAGAACAATAGGGGAGTGGAGTAGATCAGACAACGCTATGGGGGGCATTTCGTAAACATTTTCCATGAGTTTTTTGGTATACCTCCTCTTCTTGCTGCGCCTTGTGCGCCAAATTTATGAAGTGTCAGCACCACAATATTGCTGCTTTTCTGACGCTTACGCTTTTTTTGTTGTGGTTACTCAATATGGGCACAGCTTTGAAATTCCAATGCTTTTTCTGCACTTCTAGGTTCCCAACACTTTTTTAACGCAACATTGGGTGTACAATTAGATACCAAGTTCTTTAATATCACCTCCGTGAATGTGGGGTCAGTTCTCCAATTCATTAAGCCCTTGTGCCACAATCTAACATCCCAGGGTAAATTACCGCACAATTTGTGCACAAAGAAACAGGCCTTGCGCCACTATTAATGAATGCCCTGTTAGGGTTCGGGGTCTGTGGACCCTCTGGGCCACCACGGGTGATGGTACTAGCCAACACCTGGGACTAGAGTCTAAGTGGTACCTGGTCTTCACCAGAGCCCATCGCAAAGCGGGTCTTGCTGCTGCGACGTGCCACCAGGTTGTTCCATAGATGCGACCAGCCCACGGTGGCAACTAACGCAGAACACAGTCCAGGCCTGGGGTGACAGCGGGAGCACAAGCAGAAAGGAGCACTGGAACACACAGCAGGAACACGGAACAGATACATGGAACAGGAAAACAGAACAGGAACACTGGAGCACAGGAACATGGGAATGCAGGAGAACGGGAACACAGAAATCACAAAGGAGAGCTTTCACTAAGGCTGTTGGCTCAAGGATCGCGAGGGCACCCTTGACATGCCCCCCCCCCCCCCCCTATGTATTGGAATGCTAGAATGTATCTATGACTTGTGACTGACCTGCCCCAACATCACTACAGGGCGAGTATATCTTTTGAGTATGTCACAAGGTGGGAAAACCCCTTAAAGTTGCTGGGCCCCAATGAAAAATCACCTTAACCAAGTATCGGCACATACTTGATCTACAGGTTGGTTTACTTAAACTATTCTCATCACAACATGATAACTATAGTCATGGATGGCTGCAATGCACTCTTTTCCTGCTCTCCACAGGACTTGTATTTAGTTGTCACAAGTTCATGTTACTCTAAGAACAGGAGCTTAGATTGTGAGACATATATCTCTGCACATGGCCGGGCAAGAGGACGGGTAAGGACGGAGATGTCTGTATATGTGTTATAGTATATAATGATCAGATGATGAAGCAGCACTCCGTGTAAGCCAAAATAGTGATTTTTATTCCACCATATGGTGGAGTGTTATAGTATATATATGTTATAGTATTTGCTTTCTTGGTCTGTGACTAACATTGCATGTAAACGATCAAAAGTACATTTACATGGAGATTATTTCTAGTAGGAGGTATGTAGAAAAAAATGCAACCTACCCTTTACAAAGTCTCAAATTTGTCAAATCCGCCTCAGGGTCTATAGACGATTTGACATTTTTTTGACATCGAAATATCGAGATATTTCATTAAATTACTGTATAGTGAAATAACAGAACTTTATTATTGTATATTTTTTATTATTGTTTCCTGTTTAATTCTTAAGCATCACAATATGTTATCCAGTATTATTTACTACGCCAATTTCACTGAATAAGTGCAAATCTCGATACAGTGGCTGAAGTATTGAACACATCACCAATTATTTAAGTAAATTTACTTCCAAAGCTGCTCCTGTCATGAAATGCTCACTACATGACATTAACTTATCAATCCAATCCTCAATCAAAAAGCAGTCATTGTCTATAAATAAGGTTTTATGTAATTATCGGAGGAAAAGTAATGAACACATGAAAAGAGGTTCAAAGGTCTTGTTAAGTCATGACACCTGCTGAAATGTATCAGTAATTAGAAAGCAATCTAGTAACTTTGAAATATAATATTATCTGGTTCAACTGGTGCCCTATAAAAGGTGCTTCATTAATAAGGTGCCCCACAAGACACATCTCATGATGGATAAAACCACGGAGCTTTGTCAAGACCATTGCAACATTTTTGTTGAAAAACAAACTGCTGGCATTGGCTACAGAAGTAACCTGGGGAAAAGAAAGACCAGGAATCAGGAGGAAATTTTGTTTAAACGAAACCAAAAAGTGATGCACTCAACCTCCATTGCCTGATTGTATACTCAGTATCAAGACTACATTGCTGAACAAAAGCATGTTGAAGTGTTTTTAAAAATGTATACAAGCGCGTGAAACACACAAAGAATGTAATATGCTCAGATACAGAGATAAAAAGTTGAACTCATTGAGTGACATAATATACATTGGGGGACATTTACTTACCCAGTCCCTGCGCGATTCCTGATCCGAAATGTCTGACGAGGATGAACTCTGCCGCGATTCACTATGAGCGTGTGCCCGATATCCTGCATGCGTCGCTTCCCCGCTCAGGTCCCCGGAGTTCACCTTTTTCTTCCCGGTGTATGTAAGACCTTGGCTTGCGACACAATTTTCAAGTTAAATCCTGAGGTTTGTCCGAAACCATTGGAACGTCCAGCGGTCCGCCCTCCGATCTGTGTTGCATATAAGCTGGCGCGATTGTGCCAAAATCCGATCGCTTGTGCCAAAAAAACACTTTTAAATCCCTGTCCCAGCAGCGCAAAACGGAATTCGCCGGGATGTCTGATGAAAGTGCGGTCCGCGGGGCCCTTAGTAAATGAGCCCCATTATGTTTGGAGGCCAAAGGGCCGTGCAGACCGACAGTGTGGGGCTGTTTTTCAACATTCAGCACTGGGCAACCAAACAGCCAAGGAAACTTTCAATTAATTCGGAAAAAGGAAATACAACTGCTGGAAGCCTCCTGACAAAGCCTGTCCAGGTGTTTGCACCCCATTGTTTCAGTTCATCACCGTGTCCAAGGGTATGTAATATGACTAGCACCATGAACTTAAAGGCGTGGGACATCAGCGGCGCAGGAAGAGGTAAGTACATGTTTATTATCTTTAAATAGCCCTCCCCAGCCTGGCACTAAGTAATTTTTAAAATCCGGATAACCCCTTTAATTTTATGTCCTGCTTAGCTTTATTGTACACATCTGAGATTTCTGGTAGATTTGTTTTATTTTTATGCACTAGTGTTTTCTATTTTCTAGTGTTTTGTCATTATAGTAATTGGATTTGGGATACAATGCACTTTCAATCACATTTTTATTTTTATATGGTGTCTAAGTTTCTTGAATATTTATCTGTTTATTTTTTTGTAAATATGTTGTTGAACTACTTCTATCTACAGTGTAGACCTTGGGCTACGACTTTGTGTGTTTTTCTTTGTTGCTTCTTTAAATATTTAAATTATCTTTATGTAAAGTGTAGAGAAACACTAGGAATATAGGATCCAGTCCCAAAACAAAAGGGTGAACAACTCCTGAGAGAACATAAGTTGACCGGCTGGTGTATAGTTATCCAAGACAAAAGCAATCTGTAGATTAGCTCTCCTGGATACTACATTGTACACATGACCATGGGTGATTAAAGAACATTACAAGTGGTGCTTCTATGGATTTCTTTTGCCTTGTGTATATATGAAGTGCATATATTTTTTATGTATAAACTTATTCAATAAACTTCTGCATGTTTTAAGTATTTGGGTTGTCCTTTCTTTTTTTAAGAAGGTGAAAATGCATTTGAGGCATTGGTAGATTGTTTAAGTTGCAAGGATGTCCCAGCCAATCACCTGACCTTAAATAGAAAATAATTTGGAAGGAGCTAGAGCTCAGAGTTCATAGAAGGAGCCCATTGGACCATCAGGATTTTAATCCCAACCATCTCTCAATGCAAGACCATGATCAGTGTTAAACTCTTTGCCTCCATGACTTTATACAACCAATTTACAAACATGATCTAAAAGGAGTTGAACATACTAGTAGCAGATTATAGATGAGCGAGCACTAAAATGCTCGAGTGCTCGATATTCGAGACAAACTTTTCCCGATGCTCGAGTGCTCGTCTCGAATAACGAGCCCCATTGAAGTCAAAGGGAGACCCGAGCATTTTTCACTGAAAGAACACATTGAAAGAACACTAAAGAAGAACACATTGCAAATGTTTGCAGATGTTTTCATTGAAAGAACACATTGAAAGAACACAGTGAAGAACAGATTGCAGATGTTTCCATACATCTGCTAACTTATCGGAAGACACGCGTGTAGAACGATGTTCTTCACAATAGTATATGAAGAACAATATGTTTGAAGAACACATTGCAGATGTTTCCATACATCTGCAATGTGTTCTTCACACATAATGTTCTTCATATACTATTGTGAAGAAGACCGTTGGCACCCGTGTCTTCCGATAAGTTAGCAGATGTTCGGAACATCTGCAATCTGTTCTTCACTGTGTTCTTTCTGTGGTGTTGGTCCTGCTCCAGCCTCGCTCCACTCCAGCCTCCATTTCAGCCCCCGCTCTGATCCTCCATGTCCGCTCCAGCGCCGCTCCGCCCGCTCCGTGATGCCCGCTCTGTGATGCCCACTCCGTGATGCCCTCTCCGATCCTCCATGCCCACTCCAGCCCCGCTCTGTTCCTCCATGCCCGCTCCAGCCCCACTCCGATCCTCCATGCCCGCTCCAGCCCCGCTCCGCTCCGTGATGCCCGCTCCTCCATGCCTGCTCCGATCCTCCATCCCCGCTCGAGCCCCGCTCCGCTCCATGATGTCCGCTCTTCCATGCCTGCTTCGATCCTCTATGCCTGCTCCAGCCCCGCTCCGCTCCGTGATGCCAGCTCCTCCATTCCCGCTCCGATCCTCTATGCCCACTCCAGCCCTGCTCCGCTCCAGACCCGCTCCACTCCGTGATGCCCGCTCCAGCCCCGCTCCGTTCCGTGATGCCCGCTCCGCTCCATGATGCCCACTTTTCCATGCCCGCTCCGATCCTCCATGCCCCCTCGAGCCCCGCTCCTCCATACCTGCTTGGTGATGCCCGCTCAGCTCCTCCATGCCCGCTCCAGCCCCGCTCCACTTCAGCCTCCGCTCCTGCATGCCTGATCCTTCGTCTGCGCTCGTGTCTTCAGCTAAGTGAGCATGTTCGGAACATCTGCAATCTATTCTTCACTGTGTTTTTCACTGTGTTCTTCACTTAAATGATCCTGTGTTCACTGTGTTCACTGTTTTTATTCTATTCTTCACTGTTCTTCACTGTTCTTTCTTAATTAAATGCTCGATCTCGAGCAGGGGAAATACTCGTCCGAGCAACGAGCCGTTCCGAGTACCTTAATACTCATCAAGCTCGGACGAGTATACTCGCTCATCTCTATAGCAGATGTATAGTATAATAGTAAAAAAGTCTAGAAAAAGACATCAGTACATAAAGTCCAACCTATACATTATAGGTGGGGAAACCCCTTTAAGGTGTTGGGCCCCAATGAAAAATCACCTTAACCAAGTGTCGGCACACACCTGATCTACAGGTTGGTTTACTAAAACTATTCTCATCACAACATGATAACTATAGTCATGGATGGCTGCAATGCACTCTTTTCCTGCTCTCCACAGGACTTGTATTTAGTTGTCACAAGTTCATGTTACTCTAAGAACAGCAGCTTAGATTGTGAGACATATATCTCTGCACATGGCCGGGCAAGAGGACGGGTAAGGACGGAGATGTCTGTATATGTGTTATAGTATATATGTGTTATTATAGTATATATGTGTTATAGTATTTGCTTTCTTGGTCTGTGACTAACATGCAATGTAAAACTCACAGATCAAAGTAAAATTTACATGGAGATTATTTCTAGCAGGAGGTATGTAGAAAAAATACAATCTACCCTTTACAATGTCTCAAATTTGTCAAATCCGCCTCAGGGTCTATAGACGATTTGACATTTTTTTGAATAATTGCAAATCTCGATACAGTGGCTGAAGTATTGAACACATCCCCAATTATCTAAGTAAATTTACTTCCAAAGCTGCTCCTGTCATGAAATGCTCACTACACGGCAGTGACTTATCAATCCAATCCTCAATCAAAAAGCAGTCAATGGGGCAGATTTACTTACCCGGTCCTGTCGCGATCCAGCGGCGCGTTCTCTGTGGAGGACTAGGGTCTTCCGGCGATTCACTAAGGTAGTGCGCCCGATGTCCACTAGGTGTCGCTGCTGCGCTGAAGTCCGTCGGAGTTCACTGGAGTTCATCAAGCTATCCTGGATGCAGGTAAGTGTGTATCAAGCGACACCTTTTTTTAAATATGGCAGTTTTTCCGAATCTGTCGGGTTTTCTTACGGCCACGCCCCCTGATTTCCATTGCGTTCATGCCGGCGCCGATGCGCCACAATCCGATCGCGTGCGCCAAAAACCTGGGGCAATTCAGGGAATATCGGCGCAAAACGGTAAAACGCGATTCGGGCCCTTAGTAAATTACCCCCAATGTCTATAAATAAGGTTTTGTGTAATTATTGGAGGAAAAGTAATGAACACATGAAAAGAGGTTTAAAAGTCTTGTAAAGTCATGACACCTGCTGAAATGTATCAGTAATTAGAAAGCAATCCAGTCACTTTGAAATATAATATTATCTGGTTCAACTGGAGGCCTCTCCAAAGGTGCTTCATTACCAAGGTGCCTCACAAGACATATCTCATGATGGATAAAACCACGGAGCTTTGTCAAGACCATTGCAACATTTTTGTTGAAAAACAAACTTGCATTGGCTGCAAAAGAATTTCCAGCTCCAGCCTTGTCAGGAGCAACTCTTTCATTATTTAGGCAAATAATTAAAATCCATAGAGAGAATCTTCCCGACGCATTTCAAACGGACTAGCCGTTCTTAGTTAGCCATTCACAACGCCTCTGAAATTGTCCAGTCATGTCTGTGTTCTGGAATGAGATCCATGTAAAGATGGAATATACATTACATATTGCACTTGCTTTTCATATGCTACTTGGGGTCTTGGGGCTCACTCGATTGGATCATCCATGGAAAAACTGGAGCTGGTTTGTAAAAGTTTGTCCTTAGGTCCACTCATAATAATACTAAGGGACTGTAAGTTGAGTAAAAAATTGGGCATGAAACATTGGTTAAACTTTATGGATATGGTAAAACGGTAAAATTACTGTTGTGTTTCTGTTGTAAAACTTCGAAAAATGTAATGTTTCTCCTGTTTTGATGGTTAAGTAATAAAAATCTAAAAGTTTATAATCAAAAAGTAAAGAAATACATCTTTTGAGGTAACTACTCCACTCAGCAGATCTACGTGATCTGTAACACATTTCGGAACTGGTGTGAGGGGATGAGACTAGTCTACAGAAGATGTCCTGCCTGTGGAGATGACCCGGCTGTTTGCACTTCTCACCTTCATGAGGATAGAACTTGAGCCAACAATAAAAGCCGAAAAGATTCTGCTGTCCCTAAATTCAAAATATATTTTCTATATTTTAAAAATGCTGCAACCTGTGACAATAATACTGTAGTAATAACATTGTTACATATATCAGCAGCAGATATGATAATGTAACCAGAAACATTGTAGAGGAGGCTCATTAATTGTTTTGGGTTTGAGGACGCCGGCATCTTTTTGGAATATTTGGAGTCTGTGATGTCATCTGAATTGCACATTGTCATTGTGGTATATTTATGGTGATTGGAGGCGTAGACACTGGACCGGATGGGAGGAGAGGGGTAATTTGTTATGTAGTATCAGCCCTTACAGTTTCACAAACTACCTATAACCAAATTACCTAATTACGCAATTCATTTAGTAGATTTTTGTATAATCCGAGGACACTGACACCTGCCAACTACGCCAAAGATTATGTGGCATATTCACACATACTGTAGATAGATTAATAGAAAGCAAATGTCCAAAATAAGTCAAGATGGTTAAATGACATAATCTATTTTATGTATTATTATTATTATTATTAGTAGTAGTGATAGTAGTAGTAGTAACATGGTTAATGTTATTTCTTTTTTAGGAATTCTTCCATAATGGATCCTACAGATTATAACTGGACCACAGTAGACATTATGAATGATTGTTTCCACTAGGTTTATATTCTTTATCATCCTTATTTTGTCAGTTTCCATCTATATCTTCATTGCATTCTACATCCCACATTGTGGAAACTCAGTGTTGTTATCTTTTTTTTGGTGCTCTTTTTGAAATAGATCGTCTCTTGCAATCACTGGAGAACTTTTTTTAACCTATTTGGAGTACAAAAAGGTTTTCATTTGGCCACCAGCCAGACATATGATCTTTCACGGCAGAAGCTTCCTGTGAAAGTTCTCCAGGTCTTGGCCAGAGTAAGGAGTTACCATAAATGTGAATGTAGATAATATATCAGGAATGGTACCATATATCAAATTGTGATGTGAGTAACCAAGGTATACCACGCAATGTCATATATGTGGGTATAAAATGCTCTTTGGGTACTTGGGCGCAGGAGGGGGGTGCACCACTTGGCTTCTGGATGACAGATATGGACTGACGAGTTGTTGTAGTCTATCAATAATGCAGTATAAAGGTTACATACAGGCTGCATACAGAGGGCTAGAGAGCTGTCCGATTTCTTGAAATAAGATTGGGGTCACATGAACGGCTGCTCCTAAAATCCCAAAATTCTGCATTATAATAATACAGCTGATTTTTAACAATTGCAAAAGCTTGGCACAACATTTTGGGCACTGAAATAGAATATTTTTCTTTGAATCACCATGTCATATTCATTTTTTAAAGCTCCTGGGGGGGGGTAAAAAATATTCTTTATGGTGTGGGAAGGGGGCGATTTATCAGGACTAGAAAAACAGTGTACAAGCCTTGAAAAGGTGCCGGGCTTCCCCGGAATTTTCCTTAATTTCCACACCACATGGGCATAGAATGGCATGAAGAGCGGCATGTCTTATATCCATGTACCGCTATGTTTTGTGCCCATTAAGGCAAAGGCTATCGCCTAATTCTACATCAGGCCCTTTCTGGCATACAATGGAATTACATTGCGGCTGCCTGCTGAATTTACTGGTAGGACAGAGCTTTCTGATAAATCCTGAGTGGTGGGGAGGTGGGAATGTGACCATAAGCTCCCCTATGACTCTATGCTTAAATTTTATAGGGGTGTGGATTCCAAAATGGTTAATACTGTTCTGGAATCTCAGGGTTTCTGCAAACTTGCCTTCCAAAATCTCTGTGGCCCTCATTCCCTACTGGGCTTCCAAAAAAAAACATGGCCGATGGAATTGCAGTGAACGCTCCTACTTAAATCTCAGCCAAAATGTCCAGAGGTAAAAATAACTCAATATAATAAAAACAGAAAGTTTTTTGGGTTTGAAATATAAAGAAAAAAAACCCTGATATTAGAACTAATAACTTTGACAGATATCCTAGGCCCTGTTGATAATATAGAGGTTGTAAGTTCATACTGTACCGGGTCCTGAAGATGTCCAGACATATGACTGGTTAGTCTGTTCCTGTATCGGTGGTACTGTGGTTCCATTTTCTGCAATCCTCTACAACCCCTGGAAATATTAGGTCTAACACCATAAGCAGTGACTTCTAATTCACTCTGACCCTATGGTCACCACAAGAACCTACCTATCAACTGCTGCAGGCCCCTCCCTTGTTTATGGTCCCTGGTTTCTTCCTGTTCAGCTTGTATTAACATGAGGAAGACCCAACAACTCCTTGATAAATGTCAAGAGGGTCAAAGCTAAGATCAATCCACACAATCATCTACTGGGGGCACATGGACTATTTGTAGACCAGATCAGAACTGGTGAAGTGTTTTGTTCTGGTCTCCATTATTTTTGGCTTATGCCTCTTTTCATAGGCCAGGGCACGTCTCACATCTTAACCCCTTAAGGACGCAGCCTGTTTGCAGGTTAAGGCTCGCAACTTTTTTTTTAAATTTGACCAGTGTCTCTTCCTGTGGTAATAACTTTTGAACACTGTTACTTATCAAAGCGATTCTGAGATTGTTTTTTCCCCACATGTTGTACTTCATTTTAGTGGTAAATTTTGGCTGATAAGTTTTGCGTTTATTTACAAAAAAAATAAAAAAATGATAAATTTTTAGAAAAATTTGCCATTTTCGAAATTCTAAATCACCGCGTTTTCAGGCAGATAGATTTACCACCTAAATAACTTGCAGAATAACATTTCCCATTTGTCTTCTTTCCATTTTCATAATTTTTGAAATGTTTGGATAATTTATTTTGACGTCACGCGGCCTACAAATCGAATAGCGATTTTCCGTATTTTCGGAATTGACTATTTTGGGGATAAATACTGTTTGAAATAAAATTTTACATATTTAGCAACAAAACCCCCTATATAACCAACCCATTTTCAAATCTGCACCCCTCAAACTATCAGAAACAGCATTTACAAAGATTGTTAACCCCTTGAGATCTTCATAGTAATTGAAT